>BCLF01000107.1:344141-384730 GCA_001602275.1 Zoysia japonica | reverse complement strand
GCGGGCGCGAGAGACAGGGAGGAGAGAGGGAGGAAGGAGGAGGCGCTGACGGGTGGGACCCGCGGTTATTTTTCTGATTTTTCTCGGAATTCCTGCGACAGCCCTCTGTTTTTCCCTCAAAAGATCAACTTTCCGAGCTCAGATGAATTTGAAATTTTGCAGGGTTAAAGAACTTTTCAAGATGAACAACTTTCGTTTTGGGATCATCTTCAAATTCGGTTTTGATTTTACTCTACAAAATTTGGAAAACAGGTGGTTATTTGAAAGGGGTAAATTAATTCGGACGAGGTCAAATAGGATTCAAAGGAGTTGACGGGTATGCAATTCAAGGAAATTCAATAGGTTTGGAATTCAAAAGTAGTTGGATTAAATACTTAAAGAATTGAAATTTGAGGACACAAGCAAACAAACGGTAAAGAAAAGAGAAACAAAAAGGGGTCAATCACTTGTCGCTCTTTTAAATTTTAATATTTTGAAATTTACAAGTTAGCTAAGTTTTAATTTAGCGACGATTTTGCCTTTTGAAATAGGAAAGAAAATGAGAAGGTGAGAAGTGGAATGCAAAATGTTAGGGTGAAAGTTAGAAAAATTTTGAATTACGCATTTTTAAACTTGTCCTAAAATTTGGTATTTCACATTCAATTACCAAAATCAATTCATACTTATCAAGTGACTTTAAAGATTATGAAGCTAACACCAACCCCTTACCATCGAAGAAGTCCTTAATCTTGGTTTATCTTCACCCGATATTCTTCTCTTTAGGATCTTCCTTATTAACCATCGAAGAATCTCACCATGTTAATGTAGGAAGTACGAGGTGGATCCTACAATCACATGGATTACCTATGGTTTTCATTCAATTATCAAAATCAATTCATACCTATCAAGAGACTTTAAAGATTATGAAGCTAACACCAACCCCTATCAAGAGACTTTAAAGATTATGAAGCTAACACCAACCCCCCATGTGGGACGGGAACATATATTTATGCATAACACTCCTCTTACGTTTCGTGTAAAAGGGTTAACCCAAACGTGTTATGGTTGAAATAACGAGGGTTATAAGCTGGTCTTCACCTCTCTAAACAACCAAGGTGGTACTAATCCCACCTCGACTTCACTTCTGAACCATTAAGGCCCGAATCACAACTACTATAGATTTCTAATGGGTTGGGGTGTTATAATGGGGCTATTATCGGATTAAAATCTTAATTGCAACCATAGTGATGGTAAAGGAATAGAAGGAGATGGATTATAGTGTTATTTAAGTGAGGCCCAGTGTTTTTATGGTAAAATTGTGAAGCCCATTCTTTCATTAGGGATTCGGCGATAGGAATGAGAGCAAGATTTGAGGTTTTAGAGTACTATAGGCTTCGACGATTTAGAACTCAGCCCACAGAATATGTATTTGGCCAGTCCTCTATGTCATTCACATAAAGTTTTAAATCATCGAAGCCACCATGATTGAAGTCCTAAATTATCAATTATTTTGGGAGGAGACGGGCAACCTACATGCCCGAATTAATGCTGCAAAAGGAATTAATCTAAAAATAAACCTTGTGTTTATGACTTCTGGTACATGTATTTTAAAATAAACTAATTAACATAAAAACATACTTATATATTATGATAAGTTCTCTGATTAAATAACCTTTTTCAGTGACAACGTCCATGACTCTTTGATACCGTGAATTACAACACCTTGAGATGGATCCAATCCATCTCAGTTCCACTGCAAAATGCGTTTGCATTATAGCCACAGGCTGGTCTAAATGTGATGGACCAAATCCATGGCTCCAAAGTGTACCCCCTCACAGCCTCATGATCTTATTTGAGTTCCGCTAAGGTAGACCATATCCCCTTCTTTCACATCCTAGGAGGTGAAACTCCGAATCAATCTGAACCGTCGAATTTAAAAAGAAAAAAGATAGTCCAAGCAATGTCTCCGACAAAATTTCCTTTCATGGAGCAATTTCCTTCTCGATAATGGCGTTTATTTCCAAAAATAGTCACTTATCTAATATACAACACATGTAACTTTTCATAACTTGTTGATTCCCTTCCAATTTAAATATTATAATAATTATTAATTATTTTAGTACTTTTACCTCTTAGGAGGTAAAAGAACCATTTTCTTCTCGAGATCTATAAAAATGGACAGCTCATGTTCATTTGGGTCTACCGTAGAATTTGGCTCTTATTTTGGAAGGGATGTCAGAAGCCCAGCTTTGGAGTAAAATTAATGATTGATGTTTTCTCCATTTCAGATATGGCTACCCTTGTTTAGTTATTGATGCTAAAAAAAGACAAAATGGTATATTTCTATAAAACATAACAACATTTTTGCTATCCATTCAAATTTTGTTTGATTTAAATTTCTCTCTTTACTAAACACGGTAGAAGGAGAGTCCATGGTAATAATGTTGAAGGCTTTGCAAACACTATGATGATGATAATGATATCAAATTCTCACTTTTTAAGTAGAAAGACACTTCAAAGTATGAATTCACAGCTGTTATTTATCATTCATGTTAGAGCTTGATGATCTTTATATACAAGATTATATTGATTTGTTTGTCTTCATTATTATTTCTTCCCTTTGTAGTTTTATATTCTTTCATATAATATGTAACTGAATTTCTTTTTTCAAGTGAAAACAATGGTAAGGGTGGAGTCCTTATTTTAGTTGAAAAATATTTATTTATTTATAATAGTGAGCCATTGTGTAGTGTTTGGAGAGGTCTTAGGTCCTGGCATGGTATTGTGCTTGTTGAAGTAACTTTGTCATTTTGCTTTATCATAGATGCAAGTCTCTTTCAGCATCATTAATGAGTGAACAATAAAACTAATACGTACTGCAAGAAACCATCTCTGAAGTGTTTCTCTGTCGCAACGGTAAAGATGTTACCTTGTGACCATGAGGTCACAGGTTAGAGTTATAAAAACAACCTCTTGTGGGGAAAGGCTATGTACAAAACACCTAAAGTGGTTGAAACCTTCCCTGGACCATAAGTGAACGGAAGCATTGTGAACCGAGATATTGTTTTTATTGCAAGAGATCATCTCCCTTTTACTCCTATTTTACGCCACACGACAACATGTGGAACCGACGCCGCTGCACTTTCCATGTCAGCTCCAAAGGTAATAAATGCGTAGCATCACTTTCTCGCTCCTCCCCCTTCTCATTTCCCCTTCTGTTCCTAGGGTTCCCTTCCTAAATATTTCCCGTGGTAGCAAATCTTGTGGTGAATCCTCTTGTGGCAACGATTTGCATCGATCTGGCATACTAGACGGATTTTGAAGTGTGCAAGGTTAGTGCTATACAATTTTGGGTTTATTTTTCAGGGTTCATTTAATTTAGATATTAGATCTGTTTAGATTTATTGCATGATCCTTGAAATCGGGGGCACGATCGATATAGGGCGTAAAGGAGGACATGTAGAGTGGTGAGGGTGTCGATTGATGACAACATGGTCGCCATCATCATCAAGGGCATGGTAGAGAGTTGTAACATATGGGGCGGGGTGGGTGTGGGGTGGGGAGGATGGTGTAGCGTAGTGATCTCATTAGATGGGCTTGCCACTAGATAGGATAGGTAGCACACCTTTTGGAGTGGGAGGCAAGAGCAAGGAAGGATGACAAGGGGGAACAAGAAAAGTAGCAATCAGGGAGCTATGATAGAGGTGGTTTAAGTGTAGAGAAGAAACGATAGATTATACCAGATGCATTGTTGAAGGGTACGTATGGGTTAATAACACTGGTCCAAACTGGGCCCGTTTGTATGAAAACTGGTGAAATCGATCTGATCAGTTTGAATGTTTGACCAAATTTTAAGATTTTTTAAAAAAATAAAAAAATTGGTTATACAAGGGTGAAACCAAGGTAAAGCCAGTGAAATCATTTTCAATTTAAATTTTGAAAATTTAAAACTGACGAAACCACTCGGTAAACCGTTGAAATCGAGTGGTTTACTGTAACATTTCTTCTTTGGATTGCAGGATAGGAAAAATGTAGGAATAGAAAAAACGTAGAAATAGAATAGGATTGCATATGCAAAACAGAGGAATGAAAAACGTAGGAAAATTTCCAAAGTTGGTGTTTGGATGGGCACAGGAAAAATATAGGAATTTTAGAGATGAAAATTTATGTTAATAGTGTACTTCACCTAATTAATCTCATTAGAAAAAAAGATCAGATATTATGGTTTTCCCAAAGTTGGTGTTTGATGGCATGGTAAAACTCTGGAGTCTATACTTGCCACGTGCTCTTCATCAAGCAAGGAGCCGCAACTGCTCAGTCCAGAGGCAAAACAATGCATTGGATTAGCACTAACAGTCCTCAGTCACTCGTAGGGAAGAAAAAAGAGCTCAAACTGGATTCTTTTTTCCTGCACTTTTTCCTTTGAAATCCACCCCAAAGGAAACTTTCCTATGTAATTCCTTTGCTCAATTCCTATGAAACAGAGGCATGAACAGGAACAAATCCTATAGGATTTGGATTCCTATAGTTTTCCTATGTTTTCCTACATTCCCAAGGGGCCCTCAACTAAATTTCTTTTCTCTTTAATTTATAATAGTTTTCAATTGGTTTCACTAGTTTTCACAGTAAACATGAAACCGGTGGGCACCGGTAGCCATGGCTCCAATGATAAGTTCATCCCTGGGTACCGAATATATGGTGATCATCACAAGGGATATGCTATCTAGCACGTTGAGGCCTCCTTTGGATTGGAGGATTTTCAAAGCATTTTCGTAGGATTCTATTCCTAAAGATTTTTTTTCCCTATGAGGACTCTTTGGAACATAGGAATTGCTATAGAAAAATTCCTAAGGGATCGTTTCCTATGCTCCATTTCAAAGGAAAAGAAGAATGAAGTAAGAGCTCTTGGAAAAATTCCTACACACATATGATACGTCTTTGATTGTAATCATCCTATCCAATACAACTTGTTCCCTACCTTGCTTACTATTGCAATGCAAAGGTAGAAGAATAGAGTCGGATAATATTGATGGAAATTGACTATGAGCTGCAGCTAAGCCACCTATTTATTTCTTCTTTTTTACTTCCATAGACCTTTTTTTTGTTGTGTTGGCTGTCAATATGTTAAATAAAAAAAATTAAAGGTAACGGGAAAATGCTAATAAACATATAATCACCCTAGAAAAGGCTATCCAAACATATACTTTAGAAATTTTCCTCTCTTTTTTAATTCTCTATTTTGTACGTGCATTCCTATCCTATTCCTATTCCTATGGTTTTTCTTATTCCTACATTTTGGATTCCTGTATTCCAATAGAGCCCTGAGTTTTACACCCAAGAGAGATGCAGGATCTTCATCTAGGATTTCCTAACAATACGAACCTGTGAAAAATATTTACGTCTTGCATTGTGTTGAATCTTTATTTATTGTATTCTCTCCATATACACTCTGGCAACTGAATAATTTCTCATTTCTTCACATAACTGAGCAGGACTGTCCTTCGTAGATATTATCTATCTCATCAATGGTGCATGTCTCAAAAAATGGAATACTTGTTCCGAAGAGGCGACGTATCGAAAAGGAGGCTTCATCATCTGGTACTAAAATACTTACATTACTGGTCAATATTTTGAGATATAGATGGTTGCGAAGATATTTATTTTCTGTTCTATCGATTTACATGTTTGTTGTTCAGTCTTTCAATTTTAATTATTTTCTCTGAACAAACACTTGATGCATCTGTAATTTCCACTGCAGGCTATCAACAGTTCATTGATGATCAAGGTCTTTTTAGACCCACTGGGTCTCCCTATTCCATGAGTTTTACAATAAATGACCTTCCAGACGGTGTACTGCAGGATATATTGTCCCACTTACCAGCACCGGAAGTTGTCCGGACAAGCATTCTTTCCAGGCGATGGCGTAACGTATGGACTGCCGTGCCATGCCTCCGAAATGAGAATGCAATTGAATTTGAAGGTGATGAAGATAGACTCATCAACTTTATATCTTCCATGCTGGAGAACCGATCTGATATAGCTCCATTCAAAGTGCTCAACATTTACTCTCCACAATCTGAAGCACTAGACTTTTGGATCAGTTATGCAATCACTCACCGTGTTGAATCACTAAAGTTTATAGATGATACAGTGATGGAACCTTTCGTACTTGATGCAACAATGACAAACTTCAGTTCAAGCCACCTAAAAGAATTGGTTCTTCATCATATTTCTTTGGATGAAATACACCTCAACCAGCTCAACGATCACTGCCCAAACCTGAAGATTCTAAAGTTGGAAGAAGGCAACCTCGATACTTCTGAGATTTCATCCAGTTCTTTGACTTGTTTGTGCATTAAAAATTGCACTATTCCTGGAGATATGTTGATATCTGCTCCAAACTTGACTTTGTTGAGATTCATAAACTCATCTAACAGAGTAATTTCCCTGGAAAAGTTACCTTCGTTGATTGAAGCATCGGTTGCCGTGCATTTCAACATTGATTCTACAGACGATGAGGGTTGGGAAATGGAGAATTATGAACACATCATACTTCAAGGCCTTTCTCATGCTAAAAGCCTAGAGCTTAATGTTCCTATACGAGAGGTACCACATTCTATACACTTCCTTTTTTCAGTGCAAGTAGGAATTATATATGCATTTCACTCTACAATGATGTTTCCTTTTCTGTTTTCTTTGAGTGATCACAGCCTCTTGTATATTCGAAGGAATTACTGGCAAGCCATCTATTCAGCAACTTGACTGCCCTGGTCCTTGGTGAACGGTGCATGGTTGATTTGTACCCTGTAGCATGGTTCTTCCAACAGGCGCCCCTCCTAAAGGACCTCCATGTCACGTTAAGACCGGTAAGCAGTCAAACATACTGAAATATTTAAGGTGATTATATTTTTTTTTTGTCTACAAAGAAATATCACATTGATGCTTTCCATTGCTGCAGCGACAGATCCAGCCTGAGTTGCAGCATGCACCGAGAATTTTTTCCAACGAAAAACCATTGACAGCTGACTGCCTCAACAATGCCACAATCATCGGCATCACGACTGACCCGATGGTCCAAGAGCTGATCGGTCTGCTTCGTTCAGCTGCAAAATCTTCCCTGACGATAAAGATCAATCCAGATGAATAAGCATTTGTTTGTTTGTACTGAGATATTTTCTCTTTTGTCACTTCCCAATTGGACATGCTGCTTGAATGGTCGTCGTTTGTTACTTTGTTGTGGACTCTATGTATTACCTAGGTAGACATGTTTAAAGTGCCATTCTATTGTTCTGTTATGGATTGAATCTATATATTTTCAGATGGACATGTAACATTTTTATTTAAATAATTACTATATCTGTTATTTAATATATGGTGTTTACGATAATAGAACACCTGCAGGGCACCATGCTAGTTGTGAAAAAAGATTGATCTGCTGTGTTACTTCCCCAGTGGACATGACATTTAAATCACTATTTGTTTCTCTATTGTTGGTAGACTTTGTATTTCCTAGGTGGACGCGAAGAACCATCTGTTACTCTATTCTGGACGAAATGTATGCATTTTCAAGTTGGACATGTCTCATTTTTATTTAAATAGCTGTTATTTTATTATGTTCATCAATATTCGCTTGGTGTGGATGATTGTTGTCAGCCAAAGCGTTTTGATGTTGGATGTCGTGCTTAGATTGGAATGTTGGGTGACTATTAATATATCAACATGGATCCAAAATGATAATTCTAAAAGAAGTACTCTTTCTGTTTTGAAATTGTTGTCGTCTCCTAGTCTAAATTTTAGAACAGATGGAGTACCCATTTATATGCCAACTTATGCATGTCTCAACAACAGCAGAGCACCATGCCGGCCAGTTGCGCAAACCAATCGAACCACCGTAACGAACATTTTTTGTCCCTTTGTCGCAGTTCTTCCCATGGTCAACTTTGTAGAACTGAAAGATATCGGAATTTATGAATTTAAGAAGCGCTTACATTTGCAACAAAATTTTTCCGCATGGCGTAGTTGTTTCACAGACTTGTACTGCTTAATTGAATATACATACGATCCACATCCACCCCGATTTTCCAAAGTAGATTGCAGATATGACTCTTTATCGCCTCACAGGTCGTGCCGTTGTAGAGCGTCGGGCTTGGGTTGGGCACCTACTCGCCGTCGGCGTGGTCGCACTGTGGCGCCGCCGCTGGCGCTTCTTTGGCTACTCGCGAGGTGTGCAGTGCATACAGGACCGTAAATTACGTAGCCGAATCCAAAATATTCCCAACGCATTGCAAGAAGTTAATTGACTGTACTTTGTGTTGTTTGACTCGTCGATACGATCGATACTTCATCCTCTTGCACCCACGGCGCCGACAGTGCCGGCTTTGGTGACGCGGGCGCAACAGGGTTGAAGAACTGGTAGAGGAGCACGACGGCAATGAGCACGTAGAAGGCGTAGGTGACGAGCTGCCTCTTCGGAAGCAAGAACCCGTCGTTCTGGTGCTATACAGACACCAGATGGTCAACGTTGTCTGGCCAGGGGGCAGAGGAAAGAATTAACACTCCGAGGATCGATGCATGCAGCCTTCTATATGCCAACTAGGAGTTAAAATAGATGACTCTCGTGTTAACCTCCAAACCTGTTTAGTTCGATATCTAAAAACTGGCACACAGTAGACACAATAACAAACTATATAAACTGCATACATAAAAACGGTAAACCATGCACTTAGTACTAACAAGCAACTCAGTCCCCTTTGCACATTTTAGTTACAGCGGGTACCTATATATATATTTAACAGCATGGACATAAACTATCCTGCTTCGTGGTACCCTAGCTAGTGTGAGAGAAATGTTTTGGAAACTTTATTTTTCCTGAAGGGTTAACTAGCAGTACGTATACTCCGCATTCTGATTTTCGTGTCAAAAGAAATGTTGCGCTTAAACTGACCGTCGGCCTTGTTTGATTCACACGTAAAGATAAAAAGTGTTATTCACAGCTGCAGCCGCAACAAGCTAGTACATTGGTGAAGTGCTTGCATGTGTTAATTAGTGAGCTTCATCTATAATATCTATATAAGTGCTCTCCACTAAGCATCATTCCTTGATCCTAGCAAGCCACGTCATCTCAAAATAATAGCCGTTAAATCATCACTGAGTTCTCAGATCTGACCGTTGATTTGTTTGTCGTCTGCTTCTCTCTGTGCGCCACAGAAATCTCTTCCTCTCCCCCCACCCGAAACGCCTCTCCCACTGCCCGCCTCCTCTTCATTCCCCACATGCGCCGACTCCTCTACTCCCCGCCTCCAATGCCAGGCC
Source organism: Zoysia japonica (assembly GCA_001602275.1). Classification (NCBI taxonomy): domain Eukaryota; kingdom Viridiplantae; phylum Streptophyta; class Magnoliopsida; order Poales; family Poaceae; genus Zoysia; species Zoysia japonica. Next base: position 375,439 of record BCLF01000107.1, on the reverse strand, counting down.
GATTCCCTGCTTATGCGCAGCCTCCTCTAATCCCCGTCTCTAATGCCAGGCCCGACTCTCATCCTACCCCCTCTGCTCCCCGCCGCTGCATCGTCTTGGATGTTGTCCCTGTCCCTGCCACGCCAGCACTAGCTGTCGAATGGGGGAGAAGCTGCCGGCCAGGGTGTCTTGCGTCAGGGAAGAGGAGCCTGCTATGCTCCGTGCCTTGGGGGTAGTCACCGGAGATAACACATGGAGAAGATACTCTCGGTATTTCAGGGAAGATTCTTTGATCAAGCCTTTTTATTTAACACTCATCCCCAATATTTTCAACAACTCATTTATTCCATCTATTGTGCTTACAGTTAGTCATCTAGATCCTTTTCTTGTGGTGTATCCATCAGTCTCCAAGACACACTGATTCAGAGGTTCCATCAATCCTTAAAGCTCAGAGAGCAGACATAATTCCTAAATATAATGGGCATCTGGCATCACAGCTGATAGTTTCCTTCGTATTCATTGGGATAGCAATATGTAGTGATCTTTCTGGCTTCAGAATTTGCCTCCACAGGTCCAAGAAGAAGGAAGGTTGTCTTTACAGGTTCAAGAAATCAACTATGAATAGCTTTTGCAAAGTAAGATTTTTATCTTGACCAATATATCTGTAGTTGTATAGTTGCAAAGTAAGATAATACATTTTCTTCGCATTTGCATCACAGCTAGAAATTAACTACCTATATTACAAGGGCATATCTATTTTTGTAAACATATACATATTATTCTTGTTGCACAAACTTTTGCTATGAACTTTTTCTACTGTTAGCATGTCTTTATATTTGCACCTGCAGATTATTCTTTTAGCCATGGGAACTCAAGCTGCCAAGACAATTATTTTCCTATAATCTTCATGCATCTAACAACTGGAGCTAGAATATTCGTGTTCTAGCTACATCATTGGCGAAATTGTCTTTCCAGCAAACTGAAAGTTATTCGGTATAAATGGAATGTTGCTTAGTTGTCTACCTTCGTTCAATGGTGATGCAGAAGGTACTGCTCCTTTTTCTTTTTTTTCTACTCTATCTGTCAGTCTACTAAGCTTCCCTTTTTCTAATCAATTCTTACTCTATTAGGCGCATATTTTTTCTAATCCTGTATGTGCTTCCTATAAACATGTTTTAAGATGCAAATCGCTGCACTAATGGGTTGAATTTGTTTCATATTCAACTGTCATGATTGATTGAATTTTTTTTTTTTTGCCTTGTATGTACTCAAAAATGAGAGCAAGAAGATAGCTACGATGCTTTCTTTTCGTGTAGTTCAACACTTATAATCCGAGAACAATTGTTTTCAAATTATATAATAAAATATAATTTGTTTTAGATTTTCTATAGTTTCAAGTTTTAGACTTTATATTTTTCACCAATTGCTTATATGATGCTTGAAATTCATGCAGCAAGGATTAGTTATATAAAATTAGAATTATTCTGTTTCTACCGCATCTTCTTTCATCTAAATCTTTACTAACTCATATATTGCGATCTGGACTATACTTAGGATCTTATACTATGGGAGTCAAAATAAACAGTGAAGCCAGGATATTCCAAGGAATTGTCAGCTAGGTCCAAAGAGAGTATCTAAAGGTATGCCACCTTCAAATTTAATCATTATTATCCGTTGAATTGCATTTTCATATCATTATCTATTCATCCATAAATTCTCATGGCAACACATCAGGGAATCATCTAGTTGTCTAGAATTCAGTTTCAAGGCAAATTGTTCCCCGCTCATTGCATCGCAATGGGTAAACATATTGTTTGCAGTGCCCATTCAGTTGGCATGTTACTGATTAATTTGAGCTAAAAAAATGCATGCCAGAATGCAAGGACCACCACAAGTTCCTCAAATGGTGGCCCAAAACACTATGCATGCCCAGCGTTGGCTCATGAACAGCTAAGTCTGGTACAAAACGTCAAGAACTACTATAACGGGAGGAAGTACATGCTACTCTCACTTTTATTTACTCCTATCATTCTACCGTTTAAATTTTTTTTCTCAAATATTTGTTATTTTCACTTTCGAATACAGTTCATTTTTCTCAATACAACTTTCTCTATTTTCAACCTATTTTTTCTCATCAATGCACTTTCTCTCTTTTTCGTAGACATATTTCTTTCTTTCCCGTCGGTTCTTTTATTTAATTCCCACTTGGAGAGCTAGAACAACATTAAAAGTCAACTACTCGTACTTTTTTGCAAAATTGCTCATGCGTCACAAGACTTAGGAATGCTGTTGGACAGAGTCAGAGAGGAATAGTCCCTTCGCACTACTTGGCATGGCACTAGAAATTCTTCACGCGGCAGCGGCATAGCGACCTTTGGGGTTGAAAAGAGTTTGGACTATTAGTAATTGCTTGCTCCTTTTGTTTTTCAATTGTTATCATTATTTATTTTTAATATTAATTTTGATCATTCGTTTTATTTAAAAAACTAATTCAAATATATAAAATTATAAAGTGTGATTCAAATAACTTCAATAAAATAAAATAAAATATTTATCAAATTTTTTAAATAAGTTAATGTTAAAAATAAACAGCAACAACAGTTAAACAACGGAGGAAGTTTCTCCACATTAAAAGTATGCCCCATATACGATGCTGCTAACTGGTCCAGAATTCGTCATGGAAAAAGGTGCAATATCGCACTGGATTTTGGCAGCAGCTGCTCCACGCCTCCACGCGGTGGTGACTAGTATTTCACTGTACTTGACAATTCGCCATTGACTTCAATATTGGTTGCTCATTACCAGTCACGCACCTTCCTGCTTAGTTACAGTTACAGGCGTGGGAGGCTGGAGCTCGCTCACAAATCAGTTCTCGTTACCCTACTTGTACCTAAGGCATTCCTAAGCCGCCTCCACCACCTTTTTTTTTCAAGCATTTCAATCTATACTGTACAGCTGTAGTATTTTGCAATGCATACACATATTTACATCACAACTCACATCAACACCTCTATATACGATCAGATCTATATCTATATTTAGTATCGAAGAAGATTGCGTCTTTTCTTAAAATATACAAAATTTTGACGTGCGATGAAAGCATCGTCTTTCTTTGTGGCTGGACGCGCCGAGAGACATCACTTGAAATTTATACGAGGACAAATCCGGTTAGAACACCGGGGTGCGATTACGAAGAATCGAACGCGGGAGGGCTGCGTGCGCACCGGCCACGCTGGCCGCTCGAGCTCACGCTCGTTTTGATGGCTCCTCGACCCACCTCATCCACGGTTGCGATCATCCTGTCTCATTCTGAGCAGCATGCTTCCTCCGCCACGAACAAGGGCGGCGGCAGATTTCGGTTACTGCGCTGCCTATCGGCCGTCCGGCAACCGCAGCTGCGACGGCTCGCCTTCCGGGTACTTCTGTCCACCTTCAGTTTCTTCCCCGATCGAAGCCAACAGCAGTATCACCGCTTCGTCTATCTCCCTACTGTCACCGGCTCCGTTTCCCTCTAGCGGAAACCAACGAAGACGCCGTGGTGGAAGCTACACGTATGAGACTCAGACGATGATTTTTCCGTGGCCAGTCCAGGAGGGGCTCGGCGGCGATCCTCGAGCTGCGCAGTATCCGCCTGTTTCTTCCGATGGACCAAGAGATGGCAGTAGCGCGTTATTTCCAGAGATCCAGCACAAACAAGGCCTTGACCATCCCATAGATCCACCAAACTATGACCTGGGCACCTCATATCGCCTTGGCTCGCTGCAGTCCCTCGATCCTTGGGTTCGAGTACAGCTTATCGCGTCGTGCAATGAATATCTCCGTCCCAATAAATGTTTATTTTTACCTTTTGTTTACTACTACGAGTTTGACCATAGCGAAGCGTCGTCTCAGAGTAGCCCTCCAAAGAGCGCGCGCGGTGCTAGCAGATCTAGAAAATTTCTGCCTGACAACGACAGCACAATGGAAGATGGTAGGAGTAGTAACAACCATCCTCCAGAATTTCGCCGTCGGCGTCAGGTATCGGAACCCCAAGCAGCGCGCGCGCACAGCGATCGCCGTCGCCGCCGGTCTGGCTTCGCTTGGCCTTCTTCTTTGCACCATTGCAGGCGTTCTGCTGCGGTGTATTAAGTGGAACAAGTCTGAAGTAAAGGCGCCCTGGATCCACCGGACCGAACTCTGCCCCTCAGCTCCCAGACGGTACAGCCACCGCGAGCCCGTCGTTGCGACGCGGGGGTTCGCCGAAGAGGCCAAGATTGGGAGAGGCGGGTTTGGGCCCGTGTACCGAGGCTACCTGGGTTATGACAGCCGCCACGTGGCCATCAAGGTATTGTCGTCTCACGGAACATGCCTTCTGGAGACGGAGGCCCAGCGCAGAGTCGGACGTCTACAGCTTTGGCGTCGTCCTTCTGGAGGCGGCATGCGGCCGGCGCCCGACCTCGACGCAGGAGTCAAACAGGATCAGCCTCCCGCTTGTGAACTGGGTCCGCGAAATGTACCGCCAGAGCTCCGTTCTTGGAGCGGCGGACCGCCGGCTGGACGGCGCGTTCGACGAGCAGCAAATGAGGCGCGTTCTAATTGCAGGCCTTTGGTGCACGCATACGGACCGGCGCCAGCGACCGTCCATCACGCAAGCCATGGATTTGCTGCGACGTGAGGACATTGAGATGCCTGTTCTAGTAGTTCCGGAGATGGACAGCCCTGACACGGTTGGTTCCCTGGAAGAGAGAGCTTACTGTGATTTTTCAGTAGGAGAGGACTCCCCTTGGGAGGAGTCACCTTCCGAAACAGAGTATTACACTTCTATTCGAGAGGATAGGAACAACTCGTCTGCCAGCACGAGCACAAAAGGAGATGATTTCTTTGAAGCCGCAAATGCAGTGTGTGTTTCTCTCTCGTCTGCATTCAGTACTCTTGACGATTAGTTTCCCATGCATACATATATCTATATCTGATTTATAATTCTGCTTTCTTTCATATTTACTACTGCATCCATTTCAATATATAAGTATTTTTATATCTAGTCAAAATCAATTTTCTTTAACTTTAACCAATAATAGCTCAAAAACATTAAATAATTTCTACGAGTATAAAGAGTTATATATTATGAAAGTAAAACAAAATTTATTCTCTATTATTAATAGTCAAAGTTAAAAAAAAGTTCGACTTTGACTAAAGCTATAAATGCTTATATTTTAGAACTGATTAACCTTTACATGTATATTTAAAAACTAACAAGAGAATATTTGTCAACAAATTAACCCAACTTGACAGTTAACTTCAGAGGAAAGAAGCATAGTATAGACGCTCCAGCGACTTGCGACTTTCTTCTTAATCTCAAAAACAATACGCATCTTGGTTGCCATTCAAAAGAACAGAACCTGATCATTGATACGTGGCCGGACAGCTCAACATGTACGTCCACAGGAATACGTTTATTCACCTTTAAGGCTTTAACTAATCTTTTTCTAACGACGGAGTGAAGTAAATCTACCGTTGATCATTTGAAAATTGTCTCGATTTTGCTGCTTAATATTAGAGTGCGGAAAACGAAAAGTAGGTCGAACGATACACCGATTTGCGAAGTCGTCTTCTTGCCTTGCCTAGGGGCCGGCACCCATAAGTTAATCAACGGTCAAATACCAAGAGGGACAACATTTTTAAGAACTTCGTCAAGTGCATTTCGATTACGCCGGCCGATTGATCCAACAACGACCATTTGATTGATTAGATGATTACGCCTAAATAAAGCTCGATCACCCTAAATTAATGTTGAACTGGCTGATTCAGGCTGACAGCATAGTAACAATTACTAAAAGATGCTCCTTGCATTTTAAAGTTATCTTGACAAGATTAGTGGCCGTACTTCATTGTACGACCAAGTACTAACCCTCGTTGTGCGGCGTCTGAATGTAGTACTTTTAAAACTGTTTTCCATTTGGTAACAGACAGACAGATCTGATAACCACCACCTGACCAATGATTTATTCAATTCGTCCAAGATTCCTCATATATAGTACTAACATATATATACTCAGAATATAAAAAAAATAATGTTTCGCGAAATATATATTACTGCATATTTATAATGTACTATACTACTGAACATGCAAACGGGTTAAATGTTGGATTATAAACATCCACAAGTTCTCAAAATTATCTTCTAGGAGTACCTCATTTACTGCATATATAATGAATTTTAAGTTACAATTTTGAGCCTCGATGACAAACTAAAGTATTCCTGCATTGAAGTTGCCTCAACTTCACATAAATCACTGCACATTAAACTAAATGAGGAGAAAAATTCATAAATCACTGCAAACAGCTCTGCGCTTGGATCGATCATGGATGCCACCACATGGTCCTCCACATGGTTTCTGTCATCCAACATGTGCCATGGTGGTTAACACATCTGCTGCCCGCTTATAGCTGGGTGCTTAAATTATGCTGTCACCGGCGACTAAGGTTGACAAAGGATAGAATAGAAAACCCAGCTTGGATTCCGTGCAAGAGTTGGAATTAGCATTTAAAAAAAATGCTTGCTGATGGAGATAGCTTATCGTCTTTTAACTCCTATTTGTGAGACCCCCTTCCACGAAGGAGTATCTTTGTGCGACAAGTACCAATCCCTGAACCGGTAGTGGGTACGTACATTAAGAACAAAGCGATATTATTACACATACGGGTTCAACATTCTACAAGTTTTCGAAGAGGTCTGACAAACATAGTTTATATTACAACCAATAAGTCGGCGCAGCGACTTTATTCATACATCACACTACTAGGAGATTAACACTACACCACAGGCAAACTCGAGCGAATGACGGAACTTCTAATCTTCGTAGTCGGCGTCATCTTCATCGTCTTCTTCTTCTGAACAAAACAACAGCTGGAGAAGGGGTGAGTTAGAAGGTACTCAGCAAGTCCTAATGGTAGGAGAGCTAGGGTTCGCAAAAGCAAAACAAGGGAAGGCTTGTGATTTTTATTTCTTTGCGGAAAGCAATTTTCCTGCAAGGGCTTCCTAATGGATAGATTTTTCAATCCGACAGAAAACATTATTTGTCATGTTTTAGTAGGGTGGACCTGTGGAAGGCTTTCACTTCCTCCATCAGTTTCCAAATTTTAAACGGGCACTAGCACGCTTCCATGCAGGCCCTCGGCTCACAGGCAATACATGTCCAAAATACGGGCATCTACACCCACTCACACGTCAAAGATATAAGAGAAAACTAATCGTAGGGTACCCGAACAAATAGCATGCCATTACCGTGACAACGGCCTATCCGAAAGGATTTTACACTCTGCAGAGGTTGTACACTGTACCCACATGTTATGCTACTCTTGATCAACAGAGTTGCATAACGCTTACCCCACAACTACATAGTTTTCCACAGATTCCACCCAAGGCGCATCCAGGGGCTATCCGTCGGGGTTTCACTCCCGATGACGCGACGGTACATTCCTGGAGCCAGATCATGAAGATTTACCGCAGTCACGTCTTTTTCTGGTCCCCTACAACACCGGGTATTACCAAACCAGGGGCTATATCCGTGGGCTTACGACCCCATGACGCGGGCAATTACATGGTCGAAAGTCGGGCAACGAGTTATCTCACGCCTTGCTCCTGGCCTCTTGTGTCCTACCGACCTCCTAATGGCTCAATGTGAAATACTTATATAGCGGAGATAAGTCCTGCCCAATATGTACAGGTTCTGTGGTTGCACAAAAATTGCTAAGTCGAGCGCTAACGAACCGGTCTTTATATGGCAGGGGTGACGGACTCGTCCACGGCAGGTGGACTACACTGGAACCTATACACTATCACCATCACCTCAAGTGAGCCCCACCCCACGACCAGAATCAACCCTCTTCACCTAGCACCAATTTCACTATGCCCAGCCCATTTTATTTTACTCACACCACCAAACATGTCTTAACACCTTTGCAAAAGAGTGATATAAGGTGTGGCAGTACAAGGTACCGCAATCGGGGTCCTAAGCATTTTTCTAATCAAGGCACCTTCCATTCATTAAAAGTATTTAAAGAACGGAAGTCCTACAGTTAACAAGGGTGCGTCAACATTTGGCTAACAAGGTAGTATTTATATTAACCACAGCAAGTTACTGACGTAAATATAAATACCTAGAATCAAATAGGTACTATATTACACAATGTTTAACACATTTTAAACATAGGCAAGCATTTAGCTTCTATAGGTGCAGCAGTAAAAATAGGTTCAAAGTGGTTCAAGGGGGTGTTAGGACTTGCCTTCAGCGGCGTCTTCGGGTTCTTCTTCGTACTCGGGCTCTTCTTCATACTCAGGCTCTTCTTCAGCTACAAACAATAGTTACAATAAGACTACTAAAGAAAAGCTAAAAAACTACGAAAAGAAACAATAACCAAACAAGGCATGGAGTTTGGATAGGCTAGGATGGTAGGGTTCGTGGTGACAGTTCCAATGGTAGGTTGGTGGTCCTGATCGGAGCTAGGATGTGATGGTAAAGTTACCGGCAAGGTGCTGTGATGGACTGTGGAAAAGTCTGTGTGGACACGGGGTTCGGCCTGCGTCCACGTCCTCTGGACACACAGGTGCCCAGAATCGAGAATTTTCCCGTGGACCCATGGGTTGTAACGAGTTCGGGGTTTTCGTGGACACGTGGAAGTTCGGGGTTTTCGTGAACACGTGGAAGTTCGGGGTTTTTGTGGACACGTGAAAGTTTGAGGTTTTCGTGGACACGTGAAAGTTCGAGGTTTCCATGGACACGTGGAAGTTCGGGGTTTTCGTGGACACGTGAAAGTTCGGGGTTTTCGTGGACACGTGGAAGTTCGGGGTTTTCGTGGACACGTGGAAGTTCGGGGTTTTCGTGAACACGTGATCTGTGGCTGTGTCTGTGGACACGTGGACACGTGAGCTGTGAAGTGCCCGTGGACACGTGGGCTGTGACGTGTCCGTGGACACGTGAACTATGGCTGTGTCCGTGGACACGTGGACACGTGCGCTGTGACGTGTCCGTGGACACGTGAACTGTGGCTGTGTCCGTGGACACGAGGACATGTGAGCTGTGACGTATCAGTGGACACGTGAACTGTGGCTGTGTCCGAGGACACGTGGACACGTGAGCTGTGTTCGTGCCCGTGTCCGTGCCCGTGTCCATAACCGTGGACACGTGACCGTGTTCGTGCCCATGTCCGTGACCGTGGACACGTGGACACGTGACTGGGTCCATGCCCGTGTCCGTGTCTGTAGACACGTAGACACGTGACTGGGTCCGTACCCGTGTCCGTGACCGTGGACACGAGTTTGTGGCCGTGTCCATGTCTGAGGACACAAGGTCGAGTGTGAACTTTGACGTGAACGTGAGTGTAAACGTGCAACTCTGGGCGTGTTCCGGACGCGCACTGGCGCGCCGGCGCGTTCTAGCGCGCGTTGGCCATGCAGCCCGACATTGCCTTGCGGTGGCTCTCGATGGCTGGGGCAGGGGTCGGGAGTGACACCTTAGGTGCTCGTGGGGCCATGAGTGGGTGAGTGAGGAGAGGTTTTGCCGTGGCCGGCGGTGAGCCGCGGCGGTGGTAGCGGCGGCACCATGCCACGTGAAGGTAACGCCGGTGCGAGGGCAATGGGCCTCAACGGGAGGCTCTTGCCTCGGTCGACAAGTTGCGCAGTGGTTCCCAGAGCACGGCGACGTGCTTGGTTTGAGCCGTGGCAGCACTTAGAGAGCCAGCGCCGTGAGCCGCATGGCGGCGGGCGACGACTTCTGTGGCGAGGGCGCGAGGGGCGTGCTCTGGCAGATTGGTAAGCTCGACGATCTTGCTCTCGGTGTGGTGATGCTATGGGTGCAGGGAATCGACCAACGGCCGCCAGGTTCAAAGGGAACCAGTCATGGTGCACGGCGGCCGGCGGTGAGGATTGGAGGCAAAATTCACGCGGCTGGGTGAGGTTTTCTGGTGAGGAGGGGTGGTACGAACCTAGGCAACACGAGAGCGGAGCTAGGGGTGCGCGGGCGCGGCAGTGGCTCCCTTTTATGGCCGGCACCGCGGTGAAGTCTCCGACCGGCGCGGCGGGGCGTTCATTGCGGAATTCCGCGAGTTAGCGGTGTGTCCGCCAGCTGGCACGTTGGAGGAGCCGCTGGATTGCGCCGTGGCGCGCTAGGGAGGTGCCGAGTGGCGGGGAAACTTCGGGCGAGGCTGGCGTGGTGCCACGGCGTCGGGTTTCTCTGGCCGGCGGCGAACACCGGGCGCTCTGCATTAAGCGCGCGATTTGACAGAACAAGTGGCGTTGGTTGCTTTGACGTCCGTTGGTCGGCGCGGTGAGAGCGTGAGGAGTCAATGCGGGCGGTGAGACGGCGCTGGCCGCGGCGGTGAAACTGCTCGACGGCGTTCCGACGAAGGGCGTCGGGCGCTCGTCCACCTGGTTGAAAACAGTCGTGAACCTAGGGGCGCGGTAGTTTTCCGTCAAAGCGCGACAACGGCTTGACGGCGACGACGTCCGACGGCGCTCGGGGAAATAGCGTGGCTGGTTCGGCGCCGTACAAGTGTCGCCGGTGCTCTGTTCAGTGGGCGCCGGAGGAGGAAGAGGTGCAGGGGAGGGGGAGCGGGAGGAGGTCAGGCCAAGACAGCCGGGGCAGACGCGCGCGTGGACTGGGCTGGAAATGGAGCAGGCCGACCCAGAGAAGGTTTGGCCCACGCAGCAGTGTTCAAGTTTTTCTATTTTCTTGGCTCAGGTTTAGGGAATTTCCAAACTCCAATTCTCAAGCAATAAAACTCCAAAAGATCCAAGCTAGAAATCAGTAAAAAAATCAAACACTTGACAAATTCAATTTTAAATTTTTTGAAATTTCCCTTTTTGCTATGTTGCTCTAGTTTAGTTTTATTTTTCGAAAGTTTTTTTAAAAAGGGGCTAGAAAAACTAGGTTCACCTAAAATACAGAAAAGAATTTCTATAAATATTGTTTTTACCCTTTTTTGTATTGAAATTTTGGGATGTGACACTATTGGACACAGGAGGCTGAAGTAAAAACAATTTTGGTGTCACTGCTACAATCTCCAACATATAGACTGGATTATTGCAAAAAAAAAGTTCGAAATTTATTTTAGTTGTTCTCTTATCAGTAACAATTTCATACCAGTTTTTATTGGTTGCCAATATATTCCCATAAGAAAAGAATTGATACACTACACAGTGCCCCGCAAGGAGAGTTCATTTGCAAAAAAAAAAAAATTGAGCGAGGTCGTTTAACTCAATTTTATTTAGCTTTCGAATCCTAAACTAGGGTTGTAAAATCTACTTTTGAGAAACTAGAATTAAAGAAGTTTGAAAGTCAACCTTAGGTGTGCCTATTTACATCCTTATCGTAAACTTTACTCCAGCACGCTGACCAACAGTAAAAATTACTCGTAAAAGTCCTGCTTGAAATATTTTTTGGCCAGGTCTCAAGGAGAGAATGGATATCCGGAGATAATGCTGCCGCTGGGTACATCAACTCGCCTGTAAACAATGTGCAAGCTGCTTGTTAAACTATAGTGCTTTCATCATTCACTTGAGCTAGTCGTCGTTGCTGATCAGTAGGCCTCATCAGCTAAGACGATAGCGTTGGTTTCCGTACACATCTATGCGTGTCGTCGTTTCGAAGATGAAATAGAAAAATCAATCAGCTTGGCCTCGATCAAAATAATTTCTGACAAAACAATACTAGAATTCAAAGTATTATTCATAGATGTCGACATTATCATGTTCCAGCTAGCGCTAATATAACTAATGCTACCAGGAGTTTCTGGTCTGAATTCAAAATAATGATCTGTATTAATCTTGTGCACCAGGAACAGAAAATCAGTAAATTCAAAAAATGCCAAATCCAAAATTTGTACCATTCGTGGATCTTTATGGCAGTGGTGCAGCTTTCTCTTTAGTCCGAACTTCACATAGTACATGCATATCACCAACGATAAATTTGGAAAAGGAACTCGAAAACGTCTCCACATGCCATATATATATATGTATGAACAAGATCTCTACTTTGTTATATGTACAGTAGGAGGAACAAATAAGCATGAGATCGAGAACTAGGGAAACTGTTTAACTTTGCTTAAAAACAAACTAGCTACTAATTGGCACTTAATTACATCGCTCAGTAATTAACACCATGCGACTTCTAGTATGACTCAGATGATCGATGCTCGCATCTCTTGAATTCGCTTTCTATCCTTTTTGCCTTTTCCCATAATTTTTTGCATCCCTTTTGCCTTTTCCATAATTTTCTGCTAGTTCAATGGCACAAGACAGCAAGATTACCAGCCATGGCAATGTATGCACGAGTCACAAGCCCCAGCCGCTCGCTGCAGCCGCCGCCGCAGCCTCCCACGCCGAGCGGCCTGAAACAGAGAACTTCTCGTCGACGAAGTTGATGACCGAGGCGGTCCCGCCGTCAACGTTGGCTATGCCGGCGCTTACCATCGTCCGTTGAGGGCCTTGCGGCTCGCTGGGCTTCGGGAAGAGCATGTTGACGTCCTCGGCTCCGCCGCCACTGCTGACCGTACCCGGGGGACCAGCCGGCTCGTCGGGCTTATTGTTATGGAATAGCTTGGCGTCGTCGCAGACACCAGAACCGTTGCCACTCATCGGAGCGGGCTCCTCAGGCTTCGGGAGTAGCATCACGTCGTCGCAGCCGACACCGCTGCCTGGAACACCCAGCGGCGCGGGCTCATCGGGCTGGAAGAACAGCAGCGCGTCGTCCTCGGCGGCCATCTCCGTGTCCTCGAGGAGCAGCCTGACGGCGAGGGTGTCGTCGTCCTCCTCGTCCTCGTACTCCACGCCCACGGATGGCAAGCGCAGCGGCGTGGAGGGCGACAGCCCGGTGCACGCGGACGGGGTGCCCTGCTGCTGAGTCTCCTCGGCCGTAGACGACGCCAGCGCCGGGGACTGCGCCTGCTGACTCTCGGTCTCCTCGGCCGTAGGCGACGCCGCCGACGGCTGCTGCTGCGGTTTGCTGCGCGTGGTGCCGGCGAGCGAGCTGCGGTGGAGCGGGACGGGGTGGCTGTGCTCGCCGGTGTACGTGACGATGAGGGTCCCCGGGTCGTCGCGGCAGCGCTCCACCTGCTTCCGCGCCTTGCAGTCCTTGTCGGTGCTGCAGCGGTAGTAGCCGCGCGGGTACGGCGAGCCCTTGATCGGTTTCTGCCCGTACTTGCGCCACGCCCACAGGTCCGGCGACGGCGCGCCGGCCGCCACTCGCGTCACTTCCTTGTTCACCTGACTCTTCTTGCTCCTGCACATAGGACGGTTCTGTGATCAGCATGCAGAACTCTACAGGTCTACAGCATAGGCATTTTCCAATCAATTAAACAAGATGTCAAGAACAAAAAGAAAAGAGGCGATAAACATACTTCCTCTTCGATCGAGTCGGCCTGCCGCCACCACGGCCGGAAGCTAGTGGCTTGGCCGGCGCCTCTTCTGCTGGTGGCGCCGGCTGCTGCGTCGTCGCCGGCGCTTCGTTCCTCGGCGACGATAACGGCGCTGCCTCCTGCTTGGGCGCGGCCAACAGCGCCTGGCAGAGGCCGTCGACGGCTGGGTCGGTCAGGAGCGGCTGCAGGGGGCCAGGCCATGGGAAGGCGTCGTCGGCGTCGTCCGATGGCGGAACCGACGACGACGGGGCGGCGTCGCCGCAGGCTAAGCGCACTACCGCGTGCAGGTCCCAGTTGTTGCTGCTGCTGCCGCCGCCGCGGCACCACCCCAGATCCCCCTCCATTTCCCCTGCAGGCTCCTCGAGCTCTCTTCTCTCGCTGTACGGACGGACGGAGAGGAGAGCGGGGAGGAGGCGTTGACTTCTCGAGCTCTTCCAACGCAAGCTAGCTAGCCGCAGTTGTTTCTGGCGCCGCGGTTGAGGTGGAGGCAAAGGGAGCGGGTTGTGGTGGGGGCCGGCTGGACGATGGATCCGGCTTAAAAAGGCGCGAAAGGCTGGGGAGCGCTTGGCGTTGGTTGATCGGCCGGGGCTCCTGACGTCGCGTCTCGTCACTGATGTGTCCGGTCGAGCCTTTAATCTAGGGATAAGCGATTAATAAATGTTTCTTGACACGACTTAAAATGTCAAAGGGGTCTTAGCAAAAACACGTGTAACACTTCGTGTCTTAGAAATAGACAAGCTACTTTTTATGTTTTAAGTTCTGAAATCCGAGCTCAACCAAATTTAAAACCAAATTCGAGCCGGTTTCAGAAATTAGTTTGTATTTAATAATGTGAGTTCAAAAGTTTCAATAGAATTTTTGTGAAACAAAAATTCTCTTTTGAAAGCTCTTATAACTACTTAAATTTTTGAGGTTTCTTTAAAATTTTATTTCAGGTTTAAAGGCTCTGAATAAATTATTTTTCTCTAAAAGGTTGCCTGTCTTTGAAATTTAATAAAATTTTATTTATTTTGATTTTGAACTTGACTCCAAAACAAAAGTTGTTCCTTTTCAAAATAGTTACCGTCCTGCAAAATTTCAAAATTTTTAGAGCTCGGAAAGTATACATTTCGGATTAAAAGCAGAGAACAGTTATGGAAATCAGAGAAATTCAAAAAAATAAAAAGGAGAGGAGGCTCTGCCTGTCAGCCTCACTGCTCCCTCTCCTCCTACCTCCGGCTGCCAGCGCAGCTGTACAGGTGCCGAGCTCTCCGCGCCTTCCTTGCGCATCGACGCCACGCTCTCCTCGACGTGTCCCACTCCATTCACTGCACGAAGTAGTACTCCGGCCTCGCTATTCTCTCTCCCTCATTCCACTCTCTCTCGGTCACGCACGACGCCGCCGCCCAGAAACCTCCTCCTCCAAGCCGTCTCCGGCCCTTAGACCACACGAGCAGCTGCTCCCTCCACTGCTCGAGCTCCCTCGCGCGCCGATTTTCGTTCTCCCTCTCTACGAGTGGATTTCGAAGTTTCCCCAATTTTTGAGTCTTGGGAGCAGCCGGCCGAACTCCAACCAAATCCGTGGGAATCCGGTGAGAATCTTCCATTTTTCTCCGATTTCAGTTTCCTCTCTACCTTGAGCATCTTGCATACCAGTTAATCGACCGATTTCGTGGCCATGTGTGCTTAGATTTTTGAAGGTTGCCGCGGCCGTCGTCGGAACTCGAAGTGCTCCACATCGCCGACCCACTTCCATCCCTCTTCGTCGACGACATCCATGACGCCGGGCTTCTACTCGCTTCCGTGAAGTTGTAGGAGAAAGTCGTTCTAAGTTTCGTCCACCGTAGAGCCCGTATGGCACCGCCGCACTTCGTCCCGCCGCCGCTCGTTTTTGACCGCCTGCTCCGGTGAGGGACTCACCCCTTCGACACCACCACTGGGTTGCCGTCGAGCCAAGGGTCGTTTTGGTGCTCGCCACCCTACGCCTGGCCGTCGGCAGCGATATTCCGGTGAGCCGCGCAGCGGCGAGGCCACCATGGCCGACAGCCTGCGCGTCGCGCCTTGGCGCTCCTCGCCTAGGCCGTGCCCCGGCCGCACTCTTGGGCCGGTGTTTCGCGGCCCATCTGGCCAAGCCGGCCAAGCCGAAGTGACCCAGTTTTCCGTGGGCCAGCCAGACGCGAGTGCGGCCCAGTAGGCCGAAAATTGTTATCTATTTTGTGAAATCAATTATTAATTGTTCAGAAATTAGTATTATCTTACAAAAGTCGTAGAAAATTCATCTTAGCTCCAAAAATCACAAATAATATACCGTTGGAATCCTTGAAATATGTAGAATATTTTAGAACTTTCAAAATTGCATTTCAGCCCTAGAAGTAGCTCTGTTAATTAAATTAAGTACCTCATGCATTTAGGAATCGTTGGAGAAGGTCAGCAACTTGCTCTAGATGCTCCGGAGTCGTCTGCCATTGAAGATTAGTCTCTTATTTGTGCTAACCCTCAGCAAACCGAAGGTAAGACTCGGTGCATTTACCTATTTTAAACTCTTTTAATTTATCACTATGTATTGTATACTTATTGTACTGCGCATTACGTCGTAGGAATTGTTTGAAAACTATAGAATGCATGATAGTGCCAATTACCTTGGTCTCCTTATCACAATTTTTAAATCTCAGATCAGGCAGGGAATAGGAGGGCATAGAAGCATGTTTCCCGTGTGGACTCGTGACCGGAGTGCGGCCCTGTTGAGCAAGTTTGAATGTACCAAGAGCATGCTACTGTAATGTAATGGGCCTAATAAACTATGTAACTTGACTATCGTAGTGGTTGGATGACAACCCACCCTCTTTTAGTAATGATATTAGGAGGGTAGCTAACCGTGGATAGCCTCGATGTGTGGTATCGCGTGGAGGACGTGTACTCGGGAGGGGTGAGAACCGGACCGGCATCTATGATATCGACGTGAAAAGTTGCCGTACGTGACTCCTTGGGAGTGTGCTACTTGGGTTTTTCCAGCTGGTGTAAATCGATTATAATCGCTGCCTCTCACAGTAACGAGTACCGCTTGTTCACTGCGTCATGTCGTAATAACAACTGGACTAATAACAATAATAACAATAATATCATGATTTGTTTGCTTAGTTATAAGGAATTGCTTGGCAACCATGCTTGCTCTAGTTTATAGTGCAAATTAAATATACATTTTTGTGAACTTAAATTACCGTTAAAAGTTGAAAATAAGGATCCACTGATAGTGCTACGTTTTATGCAAATAGTCATTCCTCTGAGTCAGCCTCTCATGCTTAGAAGTCAGCTGTAGTTGGCCAATTTTGACGGATAAGTCTTACTGAGTAATTAGTACTCACAGTTTGTTGTTTTCCGTTTTTGTTGTGTGTAGTTCTTACTGCAGATAGCTGGTGTAGCTGTTGCGACCAAAAAGTGTGGAAAGGTGAGATTCCTGTGAACTGTTCCTGTGAACCGGTTCCCTCCTCCTTGAACTCCGGTCGCGAGGAGTGAAACATGTCTTAGGGCGAGACATGTCTCAGAATAAGGAAACCGTCGTGTATGTCTGTATTCACTTTCGCATCGTTTAAAAAAACTCTATTTTCAGCTCCTTCCTTATAAGAACTTGAACTTATTGTAAAACTTTAAGCGGCTTCCATATTTTATAATATCACCCGTGTTGTACTATTTGGGTATTGTTATTCAATATCACTCGAGATCGATCCTAGGCGAGCTTCCAGTGTTTTTGAGGCGGTTCTGCCTCACACGGTGGAGAGTCGACGCGGATTTTCCTTTGCATGCGTCTGCTGTGAGCTTGATTTCGATTTCATTTTGTTGACATTTCTTACGTATTAGCTCAAATTTGATTTCAACAAATAATTTGTCGGGTCCAATATTACTTTTTACAAGCAATAAAAAGTCTCTAGAGGTATCAAAAGTTGTTTTCAAAATCTAAGAAGCATTACTCGGATATCAAAAGTTGTTTTGGATTCATATTGCTTCGCCGTTAATTAAGCACATATAGAGTGTCGTGTCATCAAATAATTTGTATTGCTTGTTAATTACTACATTTTACAAGTAAATTAATTCTGTTCAATTAAAGCAAACGCAACTCGTTGGAGCAAATTACGTAAGAAACACCATTTCCTAAAAGACATAGGAGAAGTTCCTGATTTCTCCGGTTAAAGCCTGTAGCCTGACAACCGTTCCTCAGAAGAACGAGCCAAGTACGACTAGATAAGCAGCCGTACTTCTCACCGTACGCCCACGGGATCAGCAGCTGCTGCTCCGTACGTGCCCTGCCCTAGTGTAGCACGCGGCGCATATAGGTCAAAGTTTTCGCTCATAGGAGTACTCCCAAAAGCAACTCGATCGGTAGATCTTGAATAGATTCAGTGTACACCGATCGGAAACGTTTGCTTCACCAAATTGGGCACGCAACGCAGGGATCGAGCTAGCACGCTGAAGAAGATCGATGAGGTCAAACTTAACGCCATGGGACGAAGCTTCCTTCCTATAGCTAGCGTGACATCGGGCAACGCTAGAATAGTCAAATTACAATAAATTTAGTTTACTTTTTATTAAAAGTTTTATTCTAACAATAATAATTTAAAAACAGAGTTAATATAGTTTACCGTATTATAGGATCAGCAGCAACGTCTAGAGCTAGATCAGTGACATATCGGATGTTAGCAGAAATTTTAGTTTGTGAATTTGGTCAAAAACAATCGTGTAGCTATCTAGCTAGATGTGAATTGAGTGAAACTTTTAGTAGTACTGGGCACTAGCTGTATGACAAGAAATTCATAGAGGAGTACAAGATTTTAGGTGAAATTATGTGACGTATATGGCGGTAGGTGACAGAAGGTGCAGCCAATCTTCTCAATCAACGTTCCATCCGCTGGATGACCGCATCGGGTTAAGAAAATGCAGTGCGGACGCTCATTAAACAATGGTTCAAAAACTTATCTTGACCAGATCAGTTGCCGTACTTTTGTGTACGACCACACAGCCCATGGGATCAAACCCTCGGATTACTATAATCCGGTGGACGATGCTGTACGGTAGTCATGAGCTTTAACAGCTATATCATCGTTTTAAACAAATGACAGCATCTGTACGGCGTCATGAAAGAAGCTTATAAGCTACTCGATCATAGATGCCTTGGAACGCGTCCATCATCACCTAGCTAAATAAAGGCCTTTGAAATTTCGATGGGTTTTTTTAATGCATTTGAGCAAAATTAAATTTTAACGCGTGCGTGTAAGTTACGTAGACCGTAATGAATCATTTTTTTTTCTTTTAGAAGAAGATCTGGTGGAATTATAACATACCAATAACAAACGTTCGATCCAACCTCATTTCCACCTTTGTGAGCAGGATCGTTGTAACATTTACCATCTTTCGAACACGGCTTTCTCTTGCTTACATAGTATGGACATACAGTAAGTTTCGCATAAACATGCTTCAAGGCGAACAATATGGGTGCATATCCTATTTTGACTGCATGTGATATATTTTGTTTATATATTGCTACAATTCCAGGTTCTCTAGATCGTGGCACCAACATCCAACAACCACTATTTGGACCGTCCCATTGATGGTTCTAGGCTCCTCGAGGTTTATTGTGCCGGCTAGTTTAGTATGAATACAACATGCAAAGAATCTGTAATCTTTTATTTTTCCTGTGAAATGTCTTCATCCAGACTCACAATGAACATCTTTTATCGGCATCTCAAAAGATTCCCTTCTTTTTGAAACATGTTGGTTGATAGAGATAAGAAGCCGTACTTCTTGTTGCTGAACCACCACAAGGATCCAGCTAATTTTCAACAAAGGAATAGAAGACCTATCATGTCCTCAACGGCCATCATCCTTTATCATTGAGTATCAGTTAAATTTTTTTGCCTATACAATATCCTGGAAAGCTGGCTCATTTTTCTTTTCCTTTTGAAAAATATGGTCAATTTTGGCGGCCGGCAGAACTATATGTTTGATATATTTAAGCCTACCATGAAAGTGGAAAATAAAAACACAGAGAAATTGAGGAAAATACAACGTCATAATTATGCAAGCAAAAAAATATATATATGTGCGCACTTCCTGCACACATATAAGTATATACAAGGTAGATTTTAAAATAGACTTAAATAAATATTCATTACAATAATCTCGAGACTTAGGAGATAAAAGTTCTTCAAATAATTATTAATTACTACATTATTCAATTTGGAAAGTAATACGTGAGTTTTGGTATGTGGTGGTAATCATGGGCATGTTTTCTTATATAAATAAATGACTGAGATTGAATTTTTGTCTTTTATCACTTAGGAGGTGAAACAATAACACTTGATCTATTTTAGAAGGACTCATATACAATAAAGTTCGTGATGTTGGTAATTGTTTGCTGCCTCCGACAAATCCGCTAATATAAGTTATACAATATCTATCGTCAACCAGGTAGACAATTCGTAAATATTAGTTGTATGTTGGCACATGCTCATGCTGGTTGATGCAGATGTACCTGGTCACTGACAGATGGTCAGCTGCATTTGCGTCACCAACATGATAAATTTTATTAACTTGTGGAAAACTTGGATCTGGTAAACACCTCTGCAGATCTTTAAGTTGCAATGAATTTAATTACACTTGAAAATCACTGCACCAAATATGTGGAATTCACAAGAAAAAAATGAGTGCATGAAGTACATGCGTATCTGTATTGGACAAAAGCAAGATTAACATATTTTTTCCGGATAAAAGCAAGATTAACAGGTGGAATGAATTCACAAGTAATTCCTCCTTTGGAATGCAGAATTTTTACAGGAATTTCAGAAAAATCAGTTTAATTTCAAAGAAAAAACATAGGGAAAAAATTCTCACGTTCCAAAAAAAATCTAAATTAAAAAATTAAAGAAACAGGGATTTGAAAAAATAAGTAATAAGAGACATATAGTGTAACATAGTGTTGAGCAAGTTGGATTATGATAGTTCATCGATCCTATCAACTCTGATTGGATCTCACATGGGGTCACATGGTTCCTGGCGCGGAGCACGCGGTGTTGCTCCGGTGAGCCGCCGCCAGCACCGCCGCGCTGGGTGTGATTGAGATTCGCTGGCTGCACGGCGTTGCATCGAGAGGACCACACAAATAGCAGGCCAAACAGGAAATGGTTTTGGCTTCCGTACTGGACTTGACACGGCTGCAATAGAAAACTCTTCGACGACTGTGATAGCTTATAATATCCTCCGATCAGTACGGATGATCTTGCCGTACGGCATGCATATAAATGATCTCCATCCAGTTCAAATTTAAACTAGCTAGTCGGTGACAATAAAGTCCCATCCAGTTTAAATTTAAACAAGTTGATGATAACAATTTTAGAAGGGAGTTTCAAAATTGAGTAATTATTCATGTTTATATATGTTAAGTTTTGTCCTTCCGGATTGTCATGATGGGGGCATCAGAAAGCAAAACATAATAGGTTCTCTGACCAACATTTAGACTAACTAATGCTAGCACTCCCCTTATTTCTAAATTGTTGTTACGTTAACTTCTAACACTTTGACTATTTGTCTTATTAAAAAAAGATGAATATTATATATTTTATTATAACTTACTCTATCAATTAGGAACAGAGGGAGTAAGTGGTATTGGAACAGAGGGAGTAAGTGGTATGAAATGGCAAATGTAAAACCAAACTATGTTTAGTTTCCACATAGATCATGTGGTTGTAATTCGCATGTGCAAGTAAAAGAAAGGTTTTACAAGACTTGACAAAGGGAGTACAATTCAGTGATTCACTGAATCATGTTCTCCACAATCGTCCCATACAGCTAATGCACATAACATTATCTATATGCGTCCCGGGTGAAGCTTCTGAACGAGCCTTTTTTTCCGGCACTTCACATTCATTATGCTATTCTCAGAATGAAAATACTGAAGCGACAATAGGAGGTTCAAAAAAGTGGAGTTGTCAAACTAGCTAGGATGATTATTGGCATGATTCCTTTGGAACATAGGAATTTCATAGTAACTGTCTAGGAATTTCAAAGGAAGCTTCAATTTCACAGGAAAATATAGGAGGGATTTTGAATTTTCTTTTTGAATGCAACGTAGGATTCTGGAATAGTTTGGAACAAAGGAAATTTTCCTGTGTCTTATGCTTTTCCTTTGAAATTGAACTTTTACTATGGATTTCCTTTATGATTCATGTGAAATCCCTACATTTCAAAGGAGGGCTAAAATTGTAAACCATCAGTAAGGTATCAGTAGAAGAATTGTAGCATCTTGCTGGTATTTGCTAGCCAGCGTGTTGAAAAGGAAAAGTACTCATTCCGTTCCAAATATAAGCATTTCTAAGTTTAGTCAAAGTCAATGTTTGATCACTTTAACCATTAATAATGAAAAATCAATAATATTTTATCGAATAAAATTGTATTTTTTGGATTCATCATGAAATGAGCCTTTATAAAAAAGCATATTTTATATTAAAAATTATGTAATTTTTTAGCTATTATTTAATTCAAAGTGATAAAAATTTGACTTTGACTAAACATAAAAATGTTTATATTTTAGAATGGAGTAGTTCCAAATATCCATCAAGAATACAGACAGAACTTTTATTTGAACAATCTTCGAATTAGAAGTTTATCAGTGAAGACCACCCTATTTTGCAGAATATTGAGTAACTAGAAATATACTCCAATAATTTCATTAGATAGTGGCAATGTTTTTAGGGATCAGAAAAGGCGAACAGGTTCGGAGATATAGTAAGAAAAAATAAGAAAGAAGAGAAAAGATACCTGTAAAACATTTACTAATGAAAGGCAACACATTTTGCCCATGAATTTCTAGAGTTAAATTAAAATAATATCTTCCTTTATTTTAAAATACATGACACCATTGACTTTTTTTATCGCCATGTAACATTAACCATTATTAGCGTGACATTATTACACATTTTTCAATACGAGTCTACAATATTGTTTTTATTTTTCAAAAATGAAATTTTATAAAAGCTATTGTTTACACCCAAAAATCACAGAGCCACCGGAGTGTCCGATGAGCCCTCTCGGGTTCGGGCATTTAGCCCACCGGAGTGTCCGACACATTGCCGGAATGTCCGGTGAGCCCTTTCGAGTTCGGACATTCCGCCTACCGAAGTGTCCGGCACGTTGCCGAAGTGTCCAGTGAGCCCTTTTGGGTGCAGTCACTTAGCCCACCGGAGTGTCCGCACATTGCAGGAGTGTCCGGTGAGCCCTCTCAGGTTCGGGCATTTAGCCCACCGAAGTGTCCGGTACGTTGCCGAAGTATCCGGTGAGCCCTCTCGGGTTCTCGAAGTTACACGACGGAACCTCCGGCATCTTACCGAAGATTCCGGTCACCGGAGTGTCCGGCACTTTACCAGAGACTCCAGTAATGCTGATTTAGAAAAGTTTTCAGCTGATTGATTCTAATTTCTTTCCTAACTTGTGAGATTAGTTGCTCTGCGGGATAAGACCATCCCACCTCTATAAAACAGAGACCCTTGGCCGGTTGAGGATCATCCCAATCGATAAAACAATTTGCCTTTATATTTCGTTCTTCTTCAAACCCTAATCCCCTTACTCGACCTCTTTTGTTGTTCTTTTTTTCGTCCTGGCGACGACCGAAGGCGATCCGGCTGGCGTGACCGAGCTCGAATCACCCTTAAGACGATCCTCCTCCGACGGGGTCCCTCCCGAGGCAGGATTGTCTAGGTGCTGCGCCAAACTCGGCGTTGAAGAAACGTCGGCGTTCCCGCACACGGATGTGCGAGCGGTGTGTTGGCCTGGGATCTATTTCGGCGTCAACACACTTTTTGGCGACTCCGCTAGGGACGAGTGATTTCGGTTGCATAAACTGAATCGTCATTTCCGCCATGACCTCCGACATCTCCACGACGAACATTATCATGCCATTCTTGAAGGAGTTGCTCGAGGATGCGCGTAAGACGTTCTTGGAACGTCGGAAGGCCTCCGAGGAGGCGCGCAATGCGTACGAGGAGAGGGAGCTGTAGGTGTACTTGGCGTGTTTCAAGAAGGACCACCAAGGCGCGGTCTCACAAGTGAAGGAGCCCGTTCTTCTGGCCGTCGACGATGATGCGGCCATGGGTGCAGCCAACATAAGAACATCTTCGCACCCTCCCGTTACTTTTGATAACCTTTCGTATTACTTTGCCGATATCAAAAGGTCTTAACGAACGATATGCAATACATGATATAAGAGAACATGTCTAGTCTAAGAATGTTAGTGTTGCATCATCATCTCATGTTGCACATGTAGGTCCTCCTACTAGTACATCGGCGCCCACTACTTCTAGTATAGAACAACCTCCGTATGGCATGTCGTTGAACTCGTTTAGTAGACAATCTAGTTTTCTCTCTCATGTGCAAACTAACGTTTTGGTAGTGTCTTCTGCTAGCGTAGGGCCAATTACTAGCATCCCCAATCCGGCTACAAACCGATTGAATGAGTTGGCTCTGTTTGTTTCTCCTTACCATACCGTTGCATATAGCACACCACCTATCCCACCGAGCGGTACGGGTATCCCTCATGATCCTGTTCCTAATAAATTGTGTAGTGCCATGAAAACAAGCCTACACCCTTCAGCACCGGTCGCATCCACTAGGCCACCCATTACCAACATAGAGGAGTGTATGGAACATATTATAAATAGAATTTAAACAAACAATTTTGTGAAATGCTAGAGGTAGACCTTAATGGGAGAGACCAAATTTATCAAAAGCCATACCCTGTGTATTTTGATTCGGTCCCGTATCCCGTTGGATGGCGTGTTTCCGACTTCGTCAAATTCAATGGCGAAGATAGACTCTATTTTCACATGAGAGTTGTTAGAGCGTAAATTTCATGATCATTTTTATTTTGAGGACAATGAATTGAAGTTGTCACACTTGACATCGGTTCGGCAAGGGAAAGAGGAGCCCGTCGTTGACTATCTTCGGCGGTTTAGAGATATTAAGAACCGATGCTTTAATTTAACAATTTCTGAAAAGACTTAGCCGACCTAGCTTTTAGCGGTTTACGGTCATATCTTAGAGAAAAGTTAGAGGGCACGATTTTCTTACACTCACCCACCTCCAACAAAAAGCTTTGGCTAAAGAAAGCCGAAACAAAGAAATAAAACATGACTACAAGACCCGCCGTAGCGTGTACGTTGTGGAATGTGATTCAGATAGCTCCGATGATGATTCCAATGACATTTTGGCTACCGAGTTCGTTTGGCCCTCTAAGGCCAAATCATTTGCTTGTGATTCACTGAAACCGGTTCATAAGAATCGGAAAGACGATGTGAAATACATCTTTGATGTAGCCAAATGCGATAAAATATTTGATGAGCTACATAAAGGTGGATACATTAAGATCGCATATACTTTACCTTCGGCGGATGAGATTAAGCGTAGGGCATATTGTAAATGGCATAACTCTTATTCCCATGCTACTAATGATTGCAATGTTTTTCGTCGACAGGTCCAATCGGCCTTTAATGAGGGACGATTGAGTCTTAAGTAGATGCAGATCGACAAGCACCCTTTTTCCGTCAACACTCTAGAGCTCAACCCTAAGGTGTTGATTCGGCCTCATCAAGCCGATACAACTAAAGGGAAAAATGTGATCATTGGGGATGAGATGCCTGTTTCTCCAAGTGAGAAGGATGCTTTTAGGAAGGTGGTGCTCGAGAAGTCCTCTGATGGTCAAGAGTCTCTAAAAGTCACCATCTAAGGTTCTAGACTTGGGGGGCAAGCTCCCCAGCCCAAGATGATAAAGCGAAGAATGCTGAAGTGGGCAAGTGGAAGGTGAATCAAGGCAAAGCCACGGATCGAAAGATGGAGCCTAAAAACGCCTTCGACCGGCTCATGGCTAAGTACAAGAATCAAAAGACCGATTTGAATAATTGGTCTATAAAGCGATCAAGATCACCTCTTAGGGGAGGCAGCCCACCTAGGAAGGAAATGAGGCCAACCGTGAATGTGCACGGGCCTCCTTCTCCTTTTCCTCCATATGGCTTTGGAGTGCCGCCGCCGTGGTTCCATCCTATGCCTTGCCCACCTTTCCCGATGTGGCATCCATACATGAAACCGTGGATGTCCGTGCCACCGATGCCTATACCACTGAGGCCCGTTCCACCGATGCCATGTCCGCCATTTCATCCAGGGTGGAACGGACAGAGAGGAGATGTCTTCATAAGGCTCTACAACCCTATCCCGAATCGAACAGATTCTTGACCGATCAAGGTTCAAGGAGGGAGCTCCACCACCGCGCCTAAGCAAGAGTGGCGCCCAAAGTAAGATAATGAACCTGCTCCCTCCACCGTTTTTCATCAAAAAAGTGCATCCGAAGGTGTCGTGAAAATTGGCACAACCGATGTCAAAATCGAAGGAGTCTTCACGAGGCCGATCACTTTGTATGATCCAGTCGAAAAGGCTTCCCATGACCATGAAGCTAGCAGCAGCAAGAGCTCCTCTAAGTACACGCAACCGAGGTGGTGTCCGCCTGGCTTGACCCACACTTAAAAGAGGAAGCTCCAAAGGCTGCGCCTTCGGAATATGTGAGAAAAGAAGACGGAGAAAAAGAGAGACGAGGTCTTCAATGAGATCAAGCCGATGGTCTCTCAAAGTAAGCAGTGGAGGGTTAAAGAGCCCAAAGCCCCTACTCCACTGGTGACGGAGGAAGCGGAGGCTACTCCGAAGCCACTTGGTTTGGTCGACGCCGTCTTGGGAGAGTACTCCACAGCGCCCTCGCCCATGGGAGACGTTGATATGTCCAAGTTCGACGACGATGACCTTTTGGACTACGAGCCTACACCGCCTCAGGAAGATATGGACATTAACACCGCTTATCTCTTTTCGATTATTCGCTTATAGAGGAAGAAGTCATGTCACAATTCGACTTTGGGTCGACAAGTGCTATCTTCGAAAAGCCCGAGAAATCGGAGAACTATTTGAAACCCCTCTATCTGAGAGGTCATATTAATGGTTCACCGATTTCTCGCATGCTTGTAGACAGCGAAGCTATTGTTAATTTAATGCCGTATTTTTTGTTTAAGAAGCTAGGTAAGGCCGATGACGAGCTCATCCGGACCAATATGACTTTGAACGGTGTGGGAGGAGGAGACCCTATCGAGCCTAAGGGGGTCGCTTCTATGGAACTCACTGTTGGAAGCAAGACCATGGCTACCACTTTTTTTTCTGCCGATGTGCGCGATAGTTATAGCTTGATCTTAGGGCGTTATTGGATTCATGCCAATAGATGTGTTTCTTCTATCTTAAACTAATTCTTGATACAATGTATTGGTGATGATGTAGAGGTGGTTCATGCGGATGCATTGGCTTGTGTTGCTATGGTCGAATCATCTTCTTTACCGCGTGACGCCGTCAAGTGCTTGACCGGTTTAGACTTGACAGATTACAATTTTCTTAGCGTAACTAGAGATGGTTTTGTACCGGTCAATATAAAGCCGATGGAGAATCGGCTCAACCATATAATGTGATTTAATGGATTCTAATCTTGATCGGTTGCAAAAGAGAGTGGAACACTATCTGTCCAATACGAATGATATGTACGAAGCTATCGAGAAAATAGAAGATATAGATAAGTTAGGACAAGGATTCACATCGGTCGATCCTCTTGAGGAGGTGAACCTTGACAGCGATGATAATCCGAGGCCAACTTATATAAATAAAAATCTGAAAGCCGATTATAAGATGAAGTTAATCAGTTTACTAAAAGAATATGTGCACTGTTTTGCATGGTCTTATAATGAAAATGCTCGGGTTGAGCCGCGAGTTAGTTGACCATCGGCTTCCAATAAAATCTGGTTTTAGATCTTTTAAGCAACCGATGAGGAGGTTTAACCCGAATATACATGATCGGATTAAAAAAAAATTAACTGATTACTTGATGCGAAATTCATAAGACTTTGCAGGTATGCGAAGTGGATATCCAACATCGTGCTGGTGGAAAAGAAAAACATCGGTAAGATTAGAGTTTGCATTGATTTCAGAAATTTAAATAGAGCCGCTCTTAAAGATGAATATCCTATGCCCATAGCCGATATATTGATTAGTGGTGCTTCCAGCCATAGAGTTATTAGCTTTGTTGATGGTAATGCGAGATACAACTAAATTTTTATGGTCGAAGAGGATATGTTTAAAACTGCTTTTAGATATTCTGGTTTTGTAGGATTGTTTGAGTGGGTTGTCATGACTTTTGGATTAAAGAATACAGGTGCCACATATCAATGAGTCTTGAATTTTATCTTTTATGATTTGTTTGGTGTTATCATGATGGTTTACATAGATGATGTGGTAATCAAATCGATCGCTTTAGATTCTTACTTGGCCGATTTGCAACTTGCCTTCGATCGGATGCGTCGTTTCCATTTGAAAATGGATCCAGCTCAAATGTGCTTTTGGTGTATCGGCCGAAAAGTTTTTAGGCTTCATAATTCATGAAAAGGGCATACAGGTAGATCTTATGAAGATAAAAACAATTAGCAAAGTGCAAGCGTCTATATGTAAGAGAGAGTTGCAAAGCTTCTTAGAAAAAGTGAATTACTTAAGGCAATTCATTTCCAACTTATCGAGAAAGATTAATGCATTTACTCATATTCTTCGGCTAAAGAATGAAGCCGAATTTACTTAGGGGGCAAAATAGCAAGAAGCTTTTGAGAAGATCAAAGAGTACTTGTCTTCGCCACCGGTGCTTAGGGCGCCTAAAAGAAGGAGTCCCTTTCCGTCTTTACGTAGCAGCGGAAGATGATGTGGTTAGTGCTGTTTTGACACAAGAAGAAGCCGAATGAAAGGAGTATGTGATCATTTATGTGAGCTGATGGTTGGTGGATGCGGAAACAAGGTACACTCTCATCGAAAAACTATGTTTATCCTTGTATCATGCTTGCACCAAATGAGACATTATTTACTATCTAGTACTTGTGTGGTTGCTTGTCAAACTGATGTTATTAAACATATGTTGCATAAGTCAATTTCTAGTGGTAGGCTTGATAAATAGTCTTATGCATTGATTGAATATGATTTGGCTTATAAATCGTTGAAATCTATGAAATGCTAAATTGTTGTTAATTTTATTGTTAAACATCGGATTGATTTAGAACATGATCTAGATGTTGATAATGTTACTTTTACCCCTTGGAAGTTATATTTTGATAGATTGGTTTGTAAAGAGGGTCAAGGTGTTGGTGTGATTTTAGTATCTACTCATGATGCATATTTTGAATTCTCAAACCGATTAGAGTACGATTGCACCAATAACCAAGCCGAATATAAAACATTGTTGTTCGATTTAGAGATGTTGGAGTCCATAGGGGTTAAGCATGTAGAGGCTTTCGGTGATTCGTTGTTAGTAGTGCAACAAATTTCTGAAAATTTTCAATACTTAGACGAATCATTGAATGCCATCTTAAATAAGTGACTAGACATCATTAGAAGAATGAATAAATTCAACATACATCATGTGCCTAGACTAAAAAACAGTGAAGCCAATGAGTTGGCTCAACAAGCATCGTGTTACAATATTGGTAAAGGTAGATTTTCAATCAATAAGAAACCGATGCTTAAGGTGTTGGAATTAGACCGTTCGGACACTAATACATTAAACCGTGATAGTACCGAATCGTTTGATTAGAGGTCACCCATAATTTCATACATTCGTAGCCCAACCCAAAGTGTAGATTAGAAGGTTCGGCATGTAGCTTTTAAGTATACTTTGATCGATGGTGACTTATATCGCCGAACGGGAGGATATGCTTTTGAAATGCTTGGGTGATGACGAGGCTAGAATAGCTATAGAGAAAGTTCGTGATGGCTTTTGTGGTATGCATCAATCGGCTCCAAAAATAAAATGGTTGTTAAGGAGGGCCGGATTCTATTGGCCAACTATGATTGTCGATTGCTACCGCTATTACAAAGGATGCGAAGAGTGTCAAAGATTTAGAAATATTCATTTGACACCCGCAGCCACAATGAACCCCATCATAAAACTATGACCATTTTGAGGATAGAGACTGGACTTCATAGGGTAAATACATCCTTTATCTTCGAATGGACATTGTTTCATGTTGGTCACAACGGAATACTTCACCAAATGAACCGAAGCGGTGACTCTCAAGAACATGACGCACAAAGAGATAATTGAATTCTTTACTGAACACATTATTCATAGGTTCGACATACCTCAAACTTTAACTACCGATCAAGGTACTTCTTTTGCGTCCAGTCATGTTAAAGAGTTTGCCGAATCTTACAGAATTAGGATACTTAATTCATTTTCATATTATGCTCAGGCCAAAGGTCAGACCGAGTCTAGTAACAAAACGCTGATTAAGCTCATTAAGAAAAAGATAGAAGACCATTCCAAGAGATAGCATGAAGTCTTATCGGAAGCATTGTGGGCTCATCGGATATCTAGGCATGGGGCAACTAAGGTAAATATATGAGCTCTAAGGTTAGCCAAACAAAATGATTTATCCACCGATGAGTATAGAACTTTAATGCTAGATAATATCAATAAAGTCACCGATAAGCGTTTAAATGCCTTAAAAAAATTTGAAAAAGACAAGGCTAGAGTTGCTAGAGCCTACAATAAGAAGGTAAAAGTCAAAACTTTTTAGGTGGGCAAATTGTTTTGAAAAAGTATTCTGCCCATAGGCTCAAGAAGTAACAAGTTCAGAAAATGGTCTTCTAGTTGGAAAGAGCCCTACCGAATAGTAAAAGTCATCGTCGAAAACGCATACATGTTGAAAGATGTTCGCGGAGAATTATTATCTAGGGCCGTTAACAGCCAATACTTGAAAAAGTATCATCCAAGTGTATGGCAAGAAGCGTAAAAGAAAAATGGCCGGTGTGAAGAACATTGTTGCCAAAATTGAATACAATGCCTGATGAGTCAAAAAAACCATCGCCGTTAGAGGTTTTTGGTTGCTTAAATGTTTTATGGTGTACAAACTTCACCAAAAAACAGAGAGATATATGATGACACTCAAAAATCACAGAGCCACCGGAGTATCCGGCATGTTGCCGGAGTGTCCGGTGAGCCCTCTCGAGTTCGGGCACTTAGCTCACTAGAGTGTTCGACACGTTGTCGGAGTGTCCGATGAGCCCTCTTGGATTAGAGCATTTAGTCCACTGGAGTGTCAGCACGTTGTCGGAGTATCCAGTGAGCCCTCTCAGGTTCCCGGAATTACACGACGGAACCTTCGGCATCTTACCAGAAACTCCGGTCACAGAGTGTCTAGCACTTTACCAGAGACTCCGATAATGCAGATTTAAAAAAGTTTTCAGCTGATTGATTTTAATTTCTTTCCTAACTCGTAGGATTAGTTGCCCTACAAGATAATACCATCCTCTTTTATAAAACAGAGTCTCATGCCCGGTCAAGAATTATCTCAATCAATCAAAATAATATGTTTTTACATTTTATTCTTCTCCAAACTCTAATCCTCTTACTCGACCCTTTTTGCTGTTATTTCTTCGTCCTGGCGACGATCGAATGCAATCTAAGTTGATCTGATGGAGCTCGGATCATCTTTAAAACAATCCTCCTCCGATGGGATTTCTTTCGAAACAGAATTGTTTAGATGCTGCCTCAAATATGGTGTTGAAAAAACATCGACGCTCTTGCACACGGATGTGTGAGCAATGTGTTAGACCCGAGATCTATTGATAATGAAAGTTTCACCCGAGTTTCGAAGTTTAAGAGTCGAAACAGAGAACCGTCGTGGGCCTTCTTTTTTGCCTAACTCCTCCGTCCCAGGCTGGCCCAGACAGAGACAACTTCTGGCGTCGGCGAGCGAAGCCGCGTCTCCGATCCGAGGCGGAGAGGATCACACAGGGCCATAGCCTGCCTCGCCGGTGGCAGTGGTGAGGTGGGTCGTGGCGCGTCCTCCACC
>BCLF01000107.1:319876-336421 GCA_001602275.1 Zoysia japonica | reverse complement strand
TTCACCGCACCATAGTGTACTAAACCCTGCAATAATCTATCAATGCAGGCACATCGATTGACCAGGGAATCGCATATGTGCTGATGCTGGTGGCACTTGTGGTCACTTACCTCATCCACCCACTGGATGCCACCTCTCCGTACAAGTTATTCTGAACACATGATCTTCGATCATTGGTTACTCATAGAGCTAAAATATTAGTAATGAGTTAGGCAACACAGATGTGCTGTATTTTGTATGCTCGACAGATGGTTCTGATCATGTGTGCTAGTCTCTCTAATTAGCCATTATGATCGTGTTCTTCTCAGATTGAGATGGCCTGGTGATCTGGTTGTTCTACATATATTCCAGATTCTATGCAGTCTGTTTCAGTGTTTCAGTATTGGTTCCCATGTTCTGTGGCTGATTGAATTTATGCAGTTGCATGTGGCATGATGATCTGTTGTGGACCTAAAAGTTTAGATGGATCGTGTGATTGCCAGCGCTATAGTATTGTGAAGTCATGTTCAGGCTCGTTGGAACTACGGAGTGCTGTGCTGTTGAGACCCATGTGGAAATCTTTTTGGGATGAAAGTTAGGTCGAGACGTGTTTTTCAAAAAAAAGTTACAAAATTATAAGTGGCCTATATCAAGGATAATCCCAAAACCTTTTGAAATCAATTAAAAAAATTATTTAGGCAAGCTTTTTCCATGATATTTTCTAGACCAACAACGAGTATTTATGAGCAGTAGTTAAAAAAACATGGATCGCCGTCCGTGGGGATCGAACCCACGACCACGTGGTCAAAAGCCACGCGCTGCACAACTGAGATAGGACAGCTGTTACTTTATTTAGAGATTTTTAGTTTTTACGTGTTCTTCTTATTGTTGTCTTCTGTTTATCACCTTCATCGAAGTCCCGCTTTGTTCAATTTGAAACTTTTAACTCCGGATGACCTTTTTTCTGTTTAAGAAAATATCCGAGTATGCGTGCAAAATTACAAGGTTACATGTT
The DNA here is from genome assembly GCA_001602275.1 of Zoysia japonica. Lineage (NCBI taxonomy): Eukaryota > Viridiplantae > Streptophyta > Magnoliopsida > Poales > Poaceae > Zoysia > Zoysia japonica. The sequence goes on along the minus strand of BCLF01000107.1, from coordinate 335,427 downwards.
AAAGTTTCGTAATGATACAGACATACAGTATTATTTGGCATGATCAGGACCGAATAAAAAAAGGAGATCTTTTTGTGGAAAAAGTATGCACAAAACATGGATTAGTTGCGACTTTGTCTGAGCATAGGCTGCACGGGGCTTTCATTCTTCTGGTTGAAGGTAAAGCTTCGCAATATTTATTGAATATGTACTACCTCCGTTTTAAAATGTAAATATTTTTGAGTTCAGCTAAAATCAATTTTTTTAAAATTTTTACTAATATTTAGAAAATTTACATAATTTTTAATATAAAAATATACTTTCTATGAAAACTTATTTCATGATGAATTTAAAAAATATATATTTTATATATGATAAAACTTTATTAATGATCAAAATCATAAAAATTTAGCTTTAACTAAACTTAAAAATATTTATATTTGAAAACGTCGGAGTAAGAAGAATATATGTTCAAATCTACTACTTATAAGCCCTGGAAGTAGTTTAAACTGTTAAGCGTACAGCTTAGTACACGAAGCATTCTTTAGGCATGCTTTATTAAAAAAAAAATTATCTGAATGATGTTAAGTGCTTTTAAAAAAATTATTATTCATTTTATTAAAAAAAATATTTATTTTATTATGAACCGATTCATTATTAAAAATACTTTAACTTTGACTTATTTATTTTTGTATTTTTTTTTAAATAAAACAAATGTTCAAACGTCAATTTCAAAAAAATCAACGAAGAAAGTAAGTGTTTCTACTGGAATCTTATTATTTTTATATTTTGCATGAATTCATCGTACGAGTGCTCAAAATGGAGGGATTGAGGAATATTACTGGGTCAAACTCGGTAACAGTTCAAATCTAGCATTTTAGATTAACTGAATGATGGGCAAATTGTTTGAACCGTCTGCCATTCAATCACAGAATGTAGTACATTAGAATCAGAACAACGACACAGTTGGTGCAACGAGTGAGGATAGGCAGGTCATCAATTATCGTCGCAACTCGCAAGTGGCAGCTGTCATCCCATAGCATATTTCTGTGTCCAGCTCCTGGCGGTGGACTCGTATTTCGCGCGATCAGTTTTGTACATGTGAGCAATCTCAGGGACCAATGGGTCATCAGGGTTTGGATCCGTCAACAGGGAACAGATTGACAGGAGAACCTGAATATAGAAGCGTGTCAGATAAAAATGTGACTGCAAAACAGATTTTTGGCAAATTGTTGAAGGACCATGCTCCTAGAGATGGTATTAGTTCTGACTGATGGTTTGAACCAATTTGTTTGGAAGCACAGGAAAACAGAAGAATTAACCAACCTTAGAAACTGTCAACGCTGGGCTCCACTGTTCCTTCAAGATATCAAGACAGATGCTCCCGTTGCTGTTGATATTTGGATGGAAAACCTTTGTCTTGAATGCAACCTGCAATAATAGATGGTGCAACCTTAGGTACAACAAAAGCTTGATGAAGTAAAAATACCAGAAGATGCATCAAAGCACAACCTCAATAGAAAGTATTTGTTGTTGTGTAAAATGCATTATACAAGCATCAGAAGTATTTGGTTCAGTGTTGTATAGATCACAAAGCATCATTTGATTTCACAGTTTTAATTTGGGGATACAGAACATTGATAGCCACCTTGGGTATAAATGTACATAAGACAATCCAACGATCAATGTGAACCAGTGGGCATACATATAAATGTAAAACAGTTGGAATCCAAACAAACAGGATCTTGCATAGGCACTCCTATAAAGTGCTGCCATACCTTGGGTGGTTTGAATGGGTAATCCGGAGGGAAGTGGATCGTGACCAAAAAGACACCACCAGCATATGGGCTATCTGATGGACCCATGATGGTAGCTTGCCAGTGGAACATATCTTCCGCCACTGGGCCTGTTGATGCTCCAACACAAGCATGCATTTTAGTCAGAACAGATCGAAACTCAAACTTGAATGACAATTTTCAGATGATCAGGCAGCTCGTAATCACAATATACAATACATCCTGAATATTTCAGTAACTGATAAAGAATACTACTCATAATACACTAAATGTTTGCACGCTCCCTATATGGATACCAGATACTTTGCAAAGGCACAAACACTGAATTACGATTCTAACTACGGTTACAACAGCTGAATGCGCGCTAAACTTGTGAAGGAAACAGAACTCCGCAGCTATCCTGAACCCGATGTCCCAGCAAAAGCTGACGATAGCAGCCAAATCTCTTTACAAATCGCAGAAGAAGTTAAAGCAACTTTCCAGCTTTTGGCTCGCTCTTCTTAGCCCCAGCCACCCAACACACCCACAACAGCACGAACGCACAGTTTCCGAGCACGGGCGGTGGCCGTCCTCGCAGAAGAAGTTAAAGCAACTTTCCAGCTTTTGGCTCGCTCTTCTTACCCCCAGCCACCCAACACACCCACAACAGCACGAACGCACAGTTTCCGAGCACGGGCGTTGGCCGTCCTCACGGATCCACACACAGATCTAGCTCCCGATCCAACGAACGTAACCCCGCGTCACGCAGCCAACAAATTAGAGGTGGAAGAACCAACCGTTCACGCTCATCACGGAACCTTTGAAAAAAGGAGAGGCGCAAGCAAACGCAGAAGTAAATAACAGCAGGCTAGCGGATCATGTAGGGAGGCGAGAAATTACCGGCGCTGCACGAGGTGGGAGGATCCCTCTGCAGGTCCTTGAGCTCCTTGATGATCCGCTTCGACGCCATCGGTCTCCCCCTCCTCCTGCCTCTCTCGCGGCAAGCAGACAAGCAACCAACTACTGAAGCGCTCTTGCCTGCCCAAATCGAACCTGACCCAAACCAACCCAATCGCGATGGAGGAAGAGGAAGGGGAAGGCGAGCGGAGACCGGGGCGTATAAAAAGGGGCGGAGGCGTGGAGGGGGCGTGGAAGCGACGGGGGGAGACTTTTCGATGGAGGAAGAAGCTGGGCTGTTCTGGAACCTTCCCGGAGCACGCGGTTTGGTTTCGGTTGGATTGTCTATTCCTCCACCCCCCTCCGCTGCGGTTTGCCGGGAGGGACGAAAGCAACGAGAGTGGGCGTTACCCCTTTGTCCGCCGTCCGATCTTGATCCAGCGCTCAGTGTTTGCCTTTGTCGGCTCGTCGGCGTCACGCAGAGTCCTCGGTCAGCTGGAAGCACCGGTCCCTCGTCTTTGACGCGGTGGCTGCGCGGCGGACTAGCGGGCTGCTACTGGTTCAATTTGTCTGCAGCTTTTACGCAGAAAGAAGCCGAAGAACAACAACGCAAAAATTCGTATATACAGATAATACTTTTATGGAGATGACACAAACATGTGATAATAATTTTGGTCACATGTAGTCGAGACATGTTCTTCGTAATGTACTCCTACATTCGTTTTAAAATATATACATTTTTAAGTTTAAATAAGTTCAATTTTTTTTAATTTTTATTAATAATATTTATAAAAGTACTAAATAATTTCTAATATAAAATATATTTTTTATAAAAGCTTATTTTATGATAAATTCAAAAAATACAATTTTTATATAATAAAATATTATTAATTATCTATTATTAATAATCAAAGTTATTAACTTAAATTTAAAAATATTTATATTTTGAAACTGAGGGAGTAACATAATACCACATGCATTTCCACCAGTCCACTAACGGCATATTGCTAGTAAGTAGTAACGTCTTTAAACATTGTGTTTAACATTTCCATTATCACAACAATATGAATTCTACTCCATACTCCCCCCTTTCTAAAATATAAACATTTCTAGTTTTAATCAAAGTCAAATTTTTATCACTTTTATCACTTTAACTACTAATAATATATAATTAATAATATTTTTATATAAAAATTATATTTTTTTATTCATCTTTAAATAAACTTTTATAAAAATTATATTTTTATATTAAAAATTATGTAATTTTCTAAATATTATTGGTATAAGTTAAAAGATTTTAACTTTATCCAAACATAAAAACACTTATACTTAGGTAGTATACATTTCATTCGTATTTAACCATAACAATGAAACAGCTGTTTTATAGAACCATGATATGTCGTCTCTAGTGTTTAATGTGGCCTAACACCATGTTTGAAAGCCATTTTTCAGGCGTTACCCTTACTGACACATGGGGTGGAGTTATCTATTAACAACAAACTGAATATAAAACTCGACGCATCTACCAAATACTACTCCGTAAGATCATAATCAGAAACTGGTGTCTTCATCTCGAAGTTGTCAGCCAATAATTACTTTTCAGTCCAATCCTCATTTAATTCAAACAAAAGATCGGTATCTTGATTCAAATTGTCTATGTGGGTGCATCGAGTTAAAACAGCACGTCTCCATGAGACGGGATTTTCACACTGAAGCCTGTCATCATACAGTTTTGGTCACGACGAGACAGACGCAGTTAGCAGCACAACATCAACTGTCTAGTGTTGTTTTATGGTCAATTCAGCTCGCAGATGTAGTACCCCATCGATGAAGAAGAGGCTGTCATCAGCCATAAATGATGGCCATGGAATTGCAAAGAGATTCCGGTACCCAACCGCCTTCCCACCAGTGAAGGTATAGTAGCCCTTGTATTTGCTAACAAACTCACCCGATGGCCTTGTCCTTGCAGCAAACTCATAATCTACAGTAACACTTGTTGATCCTTTCTCTTGCATCCCTAGGAAGAGACCAAAGCAATGGAAGGCACTTTGCTGATCCATGTTACAATGTGCCGAGAGGAAGAAACCTTGTCCAGCTAGATGGAATGCTTGTGAGTATATCCTTCCAGATGGAAAAAGTCGACTGCACTCCTCACGCTTCAGATCCAAGTATGCTATGCATTGTGGATAAGGTCGATCAAACTCCACCACCTTAAGTGGACGATATTTGTAAGCTCGCTCAGCATATTTATGACAGGTCGTCGGATCTGCAGCAAGAGCACGCTGCCGATGCGGTGCATCAGCTTTGTAAAGAAGAGCATCTGTGACACACTTAGTTGCTTGCTCATGCTCTAGATCATTACATGCAAGGACCTTCCGCAGCTTCCTGCAGGTCATATGGCAGAACCGAACAAGAGGTAGCAAGCGAGTCCCCAAGATCTCACGTCTTTCCTCCAATTTCGGGTATTGAGCGCGTGCCCACTTAATCACAAAGTCATAGATAGCATCCTCTGATGCTACCTGAAGGTCATTGCTCCATAGGATGGCTTCAATCCCAGCAAGAGGAATGTTCATTGCTTCATCTTGGAACCTGCAAAAGGAAGCACTCCTTGAGTGTACCATTATGTTGTAATAATCAGTTACTTCTTCATTCAAGGAAAACTACTCACTTGGTCAAATCCTTGTATTTGTTGGCAAGAAATTCCTTGGCAGCATCAGTCAATGGCTGAACGGCAGTAGCCACTGAAATACTGGAGGGGAGATCCAAATAGAGCAGTGCAGACTCTGTGGTCATAGGTAAGCTTCTAAGCAGTTGACTGCAGTGCCTCATGCACGAAACAACCTCAAACTTGTCCGCAATCATCAATATATCCAGCAGAATGGTTGGCTGATTCGTTGCCAACTTTCCACTATACATAAAGCTTAGAAGCTCCATGAGGGCATTTTCCTCTGTTCCAAATAGAAACATAGTGATCAGATAAAAGTTAAAACTGTTGACTATAGAAGAAACAGAACTACACTTTCTTCCTGTAGTTAATTATTGAACTTTAAAATTAAGTGAATGGATCTAAATTCCTGTGTTAATAAAGGAAAGATGCACTATGGTTTAGATAATCAGCCAAATGGAAAATATAAATCAATGTGTATGCTTCATTTAGACCAATTGACTGATCATTTCAGTAGTAAAGATCCTGACACTTCAGTAACCAGAGGATCACGCCAGAACAGACAGATATTTAGGTTTTGGAAACAAAATCAAACAATGAACATATAAGTGTACTGCAGCTCCCACATTACCTGAAGCAGTTATTCTAAGAGTCGCATGCCTCTGATCAGATTCTTTCATGCCATTTGAAAAAAGCTAAAAAGAACACAGATGTGTGAGCCAGCTAACTATAACATGATTTAAGTGTTTTATTAGTGCATTGAGAAATTTAATAAGTACCTTATAAAAGAAAGGGCTTTTTGCAGCAAGAATTGCAGAACTGATATAGATAGACTTTACTCTTAGAACTTGAGTACACTCCATACTCCAGGAAGAGTCACTACTTTCTCCATCTTCACCTAGCAAAGAGAAGGTCAAAGGAAATGAACAAAGGGCAATCAAAACAGCCCATAGGTATCACAAGATGAGTGTTATGCTCTTAACCCTTGAGATTTATGAGTGTGTTACGTGAATTGCAAGATCCACAACTTCTATGCATGCAATTAGTACATCAAGCTTCCTCGAGGAATACAAATAGGGAATAAAATGTGAAAATAATTATCAGTTAGTGCACAGAAAGAATGCAATTGTCCTGGCTTCTTTGAGTAGTTCTAAGTCAAACATTGACATGGAAATTAACTGCAATAAATTAATCCCAACAATCTCATAGAACAATTTCACGTTTCAGAATCAAATGAAACCTAAATAAATACTTAATTTTCAGCATTTTACAGTTAATTTAATTGTGATGCCAATTTCCAATAGAACTGAACAAGCTAGTAATAAACAATCTACCACCTGAAGGCCATGAGAATGCAAAACGTTAAAAACTTGATGTAGGCAGTGTACTGAGTGTAATCATCTCCTATTTCTTGAACCCAAAAAGGCAAAAATGTTTGGAAAAAAAAACTGCAGCAAGATTCAATTGCACTGACCATCATGCCCAGTATCAGGTGGAGATTCTTCTATCATAGCAACAGGCTCCTCATTCCCATCCTCATAGGCATCACATTCCTCTGCTTCAACTTTGCAGTTTGCTGAGTCCAACATATACTTTCCAGATTCTGAAGCCACAATTGTAACAGACAAGTCTCTCAGCAGGAGATTTTACATTTTAGCTAAGCTGATAACCAATGAGCATGCAAAACTATCACAAAAAATAATTCAAACAAAGTGCAAAGCACAGCAGAAACTAATGCGAAAGAGTAAGGAATTGAAGTACCCACAGCGTGTTGGGGCTCACAAAATATATTCATTTGTTGCGTGTGTTTGACAGCATGCATTCCGAAATGTAATTTATATTTCTGAAATTTCAAGGATGCTGAAACATTCACTATCACTGATGCAGATGTTCTTCACACATTATCGAACACCATAATCATATCGCACGCCCACTGAATTTTTCAGAGCTGCATAATCCTACCGTTATAGTTGAACAAATAAATAAACGTGTTTATGAAAAACAACCTCACTGTCTTCTCTAAATTCCACTGTTTCAACTGAACTTTTGAATATCAAATTGCTCTCAATGAAATACAGCGCAAAGTCTCTCCATGATAACTAAATGATTCAAAAGCAGATGAAATAATTCCTATTTCCGCAGCTTCAATGAAAAGGAAAAGCGCCTTGCTAAACCTTAACGCCAAAGGCACGGGCACCTAAAGCTCCGGCACACAGTCAGGCCAAATCAAGTCACCTCAAAAGGCAGGCAGGTTCCTTTCCCCCACCCAACGCATGAACAAACAATGCATACACTCCCTTAAACCACTAGGCCACGGAATGAACGAGGGGGAGGGAAATCCGCGCCGCACCTTTCCCACGGCGCAGCTCCTCCCGTCGGCGCTTGCGTTGACGCGCCCAGTCAGCGAGCGAGGAACAGCCCTCCCCGGCGGCGCCCTTGGCCCCCGGCGCGTCGTCCCCCGCGACGATCTCGATCCGCAGCACCCGGTCGGAGAAGTTGACCGAGTTGAAGGCGAACTCGAAGCTCGGGCCGCCGCTCGTCCGCGAGAAGTCCGGGTCCATGTCCTCGCGCCCCTCTTCCTCCTGCGGCCGCTCCAATCAGCCACGCGACTCGCCCCAACGTGCCTCACCGCTGACCCCCAGATGCCGTGGCCATCGCCTCGCAAGAAGTAGCCTGGCCAAACCCTAACCCTAGCGAAGCTTGGAGGAGGATGCGTCGAGGCGAGCAAGGTAGCCGAAGAAGGGAGAGGGGGAGAGAGACAAGCAAGAGAACGGAGCTCAGGAGGAAGCGGAGCAGTGGAGGGGCAGAGTCGTAACAAAGAGGAGTCCAAAGGGTTGTAAATGTATAATTGTGTGGGAGGGAGAAGAAAAAAAAAGTGACAGCTTACCAATGCGGAAGCGAATTCGTCCTTCCCCGGGGACCGGGGTGGGGAAGCGGATAAATACACGACGGTTGCGTCTAGGCCCACGGGCATTGGCCAGGCTCCAGTGCTTTACGGTCCGCATGGGGCTCATATATCCGTGGGGGAAATGGATCCGTTGCCGCACAACATGCTACTGCCGGGTGGCTGTTGGGTGGGCCCGGAGCCCACGTAGCAGTGCCTGGTGCGCACGGTAACAAATTCCGGCGCATCCGTGGATAGGTTTAGAGTGTGTTTGGTTTAAAGAAAAAAATGGATAGGATCATTTATCTATATTTTTTTCTGGATGAATTTATTTATATTTGTTTGATAGGTTGGATGGAATGGTTTATTTTTTCTGTTAGTTAGTTGGATATATATCTAAATGAGCATAATCAACTAATTATACTAATAAAATAATAATTATATTACTATAACACACTAATATTGATTAATATTATTAATATGTAGAAATGAATAATAATAAAAAAATTTGTTAGTATCACTAATTATACTATAATTCTGTTACAAATTAAATAAAAATAAATATATTAATACTTATCAAATATAATATTATATAAATAAATTTTAATTAACAATAACATAAGTTAATTATCATTAATCATATTACTAATCAACATACTTAACTTGGATGAGCTCATTCAACCAAAAAAGCAGGGTGACTCCATTCAGCATTTACAAAAAATATTCTATAAACTTAGATGACTCCATTCAAACTAACGACGAGCCAAACACCTCGAAAACCTGGATGCAACGAACCCATCCAGGCCTCCGTGCTTTGCTTTGTTTTGCTTTTCTTTGCTGTTGGGTTTGGGGAAGAAAAAATATTTTTAAAGTCTGTTTGTATGTATAGAATTAAGCTGAATTGAATTGAACTCTAAGCTGCAATCTGCTTGGCAGTCCAAAGGAATTGAAATGTCAATTCCAGTCCATTCCCGATTAGCTATTCGGTGGCCCGGTCGAAATTCTGACCCAAATAGATGGAATCCTTGGAAATCTCCTCCCAACCGGAACTCGACCACCGCCGCCACCGCCATCGCCCCACGTGCATCCGCGCCTGCCCGCTCTGCTGTCTCGCGCACCTGCTCTCTCCGTCCCGCTTCCTCACTCAGCCTCCTCACCTACCTGCCCGCACCTCCCCGTCATCCTCGATGGTACGGCTGCTGACCGACCTGGCGCGGGGCGCCATCACAGCCGACAGCCTGCGCCGCAGAGCTGTGGCCGAGCTGGGCGTCGTCGGCATGACACCCGAGGAGGCTGCCATGATGGTCAAGGAGCGACGCAGACGGCAATGACGTGCTTAGCGAGGACGAGTTCTGCGTTCTCCTGGTGCTTAGCGAGGATGAGTGCTACGTACTGTTATTGAAGCTGGAATTTGTCCATTTGTTAGTTCATTCCGAAATTATTTTGAAGCATGTTCAAGCTTCTGAATCATTAAGCTTTTGATTGATTGGCAAGCAATAAGCACGTCTATTTTTCAGTTCATTCTAAATCATTCTGCGAAGCTTCTGATTTTAGTTCATTCTGAAATAAGTTTTTGTCACTCTTGAGAAGATTGCATAATTGTCATTCTGAGAACGTAATGTGTGAAGCTTGCATGATTTTGCATTGTGGAATCAGTTTTTGTCATTTTGAAAAAGCTTGCAGTGTTGTCATTCTGAGAAAGCAATGATTCCGCTTGCGAGCTCCAAACAGGATTTTGATTTGAATTCTAGATTCCATTCTAGATATAGCCAAACAAAATGTTGGAAATGAATTAGTTTCCAAATGATTCAATTCCAAGCAAATCAATTCATGGAATCTGATTCATAAAAATTGATTCTTTTCCAGAGAGCCAAACAGGCCCTTATAGTTTCTCTTTTTGGAGAGTTCGTGCTGTATTTGAAAAGATAATGTTGTATGTATAACGCGTAGAGGTAGAGAAGGCCTTTTGCAGAAATTTTTTCTGGGTCCTTTATCTGTAAAATTGATATGTAATTTGTACGAAAAAAATATATGTTTCGAAGGAGCCCTAAAACTCTTGGGAAGTGATTGTTATAAATTCTTGTGGCTGCAGCTGCAACTGCAGGTAGTAGCCAAAAGAAAAAAAAAGTTGCAGGTGCACTGTAAAAATAGCAACCAATCGTACTCCTTATCACATTTTTAAAGATGAGGATAAATCTACAACACAAAAAAAAAAGAAAAGAAAAGGCTTAGAATTAAGGATTATCAACATCAAGATTCTTGAGCTAAAACTCTGATCTAAAAGTCCTAAACAAGCTGAACCTCAAAGGGAAACATTATAACCTCCTTTTTCTAAATATCAAATTGTGTAAATCCAAGAAGTCAATAGCTACTCCCTCATGATGGGTTATTACATCATTACCAAAATAATATATTCTCTTCGATATTTTTTTACTGATAATTTATTCTCTTTGTCCCTGGGAAAATAAATTTATACTGTGTGTTTCAGAAAGTGCGTATTGTTATTGGAACTTTTTATTTTTATTGAACATTATGATACCATGTGGTACTTTTTTTTTTGTGTCTTCGGCCATATCAGTTGCAGCTTTATATTTTCAGACATGGAAGACCGATGATCTCTGCAGTTGTTCCGTAGTCGTCTACTCCTTCAACCATGTGCATATCTGGAAGATATTTTAGTCATGGTACGAGTATCGCATTTGACATTCTTTGCTCGCTCTCACACGACTCAACTGACGACGACAACAGAAGCAAACAGAAAATCGAAGGGCGTACTAATAGAGTGGAGAAAATGAATTTTATGTGCCCGTCTCGGTCGCCCCCGCCTGCCTCGACGCGGGCGCGTGGCGCAGCCGGTCCTCCCCGCCGTTCTCCTCTTCGTCGCGTCGGTCGTCGCCTTGTCGTCGCACCATCTAGCTGGGCCGTCGCCTCTCGGATCTGCGTCGCCTTGCTGGCCGCCGCTCCGATTAGCCGGTCGCCGCCTCGTCCGTCGTCGTGCCGCCGCGGGCTGCCGTGCCGACAAGCCGACCGGGCCGACCCGGCGCGGTTCCAACGTTGACGGGCCGTGCCACGAGCGTGCCACTGGACCTGTGGCACGCCTCGGCACGCCCCGCAGGGCCCCGCGTGCCTTGACGGGCCGTGCCGGGCAGCTCGAATGCCCGTCTATAACTGCCTGAACAATGAAAACATAACAGCAGACCAGAAATTCAAGCATTAGATTGGGATCTGAATACTGTACAGATGTGCATGATGTCGTAGGATCATTTCTTTCTTTCAGCTACATGGTATACTTTCACTGCATTTTAAGAGGTGGAGTATTTTGTTGCAGAGGGATCGACAAACTTACTAGTAGCAAATGAAAATTGCAGTATCTGCAAGTGACACAAAAAGGAACTGTACCAAATTACGCTATTACTGAAGCAGGCAGTTACAAGATCTTAAAACTGTACAAAAATTACATATAATTTGACTGCAGAAGTTCATCACCGTTTCAGTTCTACCTGAACTGTTCGTTAGCACATGACCTACAAAGAAACTCTGCTACACATGTCACTACAGCTAGGAAGGATTCACATATACCCTGCAACTTCACGGGATGGGATCCAACACTTGGAACCCATTGAACAGGTGAATAATCAACTACTAAGCCAGACATCTTACAAATGCATTGTCATATGTTGCATGGAACGAAGTCATGGGTTAATTATAACACAGCGTCAGCTCTCGGGTGCATTCTCGTTTCCTCCTTGGCCTGGCCAAGAGGTGCATGTGGCCGACTCCTCTCTCATTTCCTCCTCGTGCTGATCAATGGAAATACTGATGAGCTTATTCGAGCATGCTGCCCCTCTAACCTTGCTTGCAGCAGTTTTGCCTTAAGGGTATTCTCCCTTGTGCTTTGCACCTGATGTGTTGGGGATTCAGAAATTTCATAGTCCAACAATTTTCCTTCATTATTCAGCTGACGTGCTGGACCATGGACATCACGAAGATCCCGTGACGTAGTGTATTCACACAGCTGATTTGTCCGGGGGTAGTTTGATTTTTGCCCTAGATATGCGTGTTGAGGAACCTCTGTTTTGATCTTCAACAGGTCATCACGTAACCGCCTAGAAACTTGAGTCATAACAGTTTCATTCTGTTCTTCTATAGGAGTGGCAGCATAATTGTGCGAGTCAAATTCAGGTGTTGATGAAATAAATTGTTGTCTGCCAGTGCTAGATCTTGCCTTATCTTTCTTTGAGCAAGGTGGTGCATTTGACATTGGTGAACCTTCAATTGACACGCCATTGGAATATTCAAGTCTTCTCATTGGTGAATGCATGCAGCTTGCAACCCTCCGTCGAGTTCCTGCAAGCTCATGATTCCTAACGGCACCGCCATGCATGTTCAATTCAAAACAATGCAAGTCACTGGCAACAGAACTGCCATCATCATCTCCAGCTAACCGAGGAGCGCTAGCGGCTCCGTTCAGGGGGGTAGCTTCTATGGACTGCCTGCACAAACTTGAATCGCTCTTTCCATTAACAACGTGCAAGTTATCATTCTTGGAGTTACCTGACCTTTTAGCACGATGGAGGAAACTCTGTATCTCACTGCTTAACTGCTCTGTAATTGAGATTCTCCCTGCTGAATCATTCCTCGCATCAGCATTTTGCATCTGCATTCGTTGATCAAGCCATGCTTCAGACAAATGAACAATTGACTTATCTAACTTGGTTTCATACTCCTTTACACGTTTTTGCTGCAGCACTCTGACTTCCTCTTCATAGTTTTTAATTCCTTTAGCAAATTCATCACAAAGATCTTCCAACAGGCTGGTTACCTTCTTTTCTTTCTCCAGATCCTTCACAGCCTTTATAAATGCAGATTTCATCTCAGATAGTTCTTTGCCAAGCTTCCTATGGAGGGTCTCAGAATGTTTTCTCAAATGTTTCTCATCTTCAAGCTCCTCTTGTAGCGAACGAAGGGATTCCTTCATCTTCTGATGCTCCTTGTTTCTCCGAGCCATTTTATCTTCAGTAATTTGCCTGGCAAGAGAATCAATATCATGATGATACAGCTGCCTCTCTTGCATAAGTTCTTGAATGCATGCCTGGGAATGATGTAGCTCACGTTTCAGTCCCTTCATTGCTGACACATCAGCTGCATGCTGTTCCTCCAAGCTCCAAATTCGATTAAGAACTTTCAAAAGCTCTGTTGACGTTTTAAGATCATATCGTTCCTGCCTAGATCTAGCATTACAATCCAATGAGCGAGTTGGGCTAACAAGGTTTATTGTTGATGCCTGTCAAATAAAGAACAGATTTTGAGAAATAAGTGTTGATTCAAAATTGCTTTGAGCTGCAGAATTTTATACAAATAATATGCAATGACATCACTGGTGATACAATAAAACCAGCATATCAAGAAATATAGATTGCTTGTAATTGTCCAGTACAACGTGATAAATGGCTTTCCATGCAGATAAAGCTCAGATAGAATAACTTGCATTCCTTACCAGTGTCCTATGCAAAGCACCACACATTGACATAAAACAGTAGAAAGAACTAATGTACACATACCCCAACTGAGCTGGTGTAACTTGTAGGAGAAAGAGGCGGTCTGTAGTGACATCTTTCTTCATGTAACTTGTCATGTTCCACTAATGAAGCTGCACGATGTGCTCCACGATCTTCTGAACTCCGTTGCTGCACTAGAGAAGAAACTTATGAATATCAGTTCGCATGGCTAGGCTGCACTAGAGAAGAAACTTATGAATATCACTTTGCATGGCTATGTGACAGAATACAACTCCATAATGTGGCATGCAGAGAGGAAACCAGTATTATCACTAAATAAATACCATAAGGAAAGTAAAAAAAACCAGCAAGCATGGTGTTGGAGGAGCGAACTGACAGCACTGCTGAATTTGCTATTGAGGCATCCCGATGCACATCTGGTCCGGGGAAGGTTCTGACCACTTTGGATCTTTTGTATGCATTCTTTGTCTATATTTATCCAAGAGGTTGTTTCCATGTCTCGAACCCGTGACATCACGGTCACAAGGCGATAGCTTTACCATGTAATTATCGGGGAAAATGGAAGAAAATGTCAAGCAGAGACATTTGAAGTATTCCACCATCATTATGCAGTTTGGCAAAACAGAATCTAAGATTATGGGAGGAACTGAAAAAGAAAAGCTGTCACAAGATGCATAACAGAAGGATGTTTATATTTTTTAGGAATGGGTTGAAATATGCAAGTCCTGAAGTTCACATCGAATGCCAGTCCTCCAGCACAGAGCAGGCAAGTTTACCAAACTTATCGGGCAGGTCACTGTTGGGCCATATAGCATGCCTTCTGAGCCTTTTTTTTTTTTGGTTGACATTATTTTGAAATTTTTTAGCTTATTACTGTATCATTTTAGTCGCCTATATCTTTTACTTCTCCACAGAACATATCTCAAACAACAAAAGCCGAAGTAATAACTAACCTATTATGCACTGACAATCCGGTACAGATTCACCATCCGTCCTCGACGAGTTCGTAAGTCAAAGAAGTACCGGCAAATACTAAAATGAAAGGGTCGTACGGACAATACTATCAGAAAACTAGGATGCGGTTTTTATTGCGCATTACTTCCAGTCCTTGACGATTCAATAAAGGTTGGTGGAGGGAAAAAAAACTTATACTTCAAGTAACAAGTGAGCTACACAAAGAAAAATTACTTCAAGTAACAAGTGAGCTACACAAAGAAAAATTAACCAACTTTCGTGATACATTTTGGCTTGGAGCTGTTCCTGATAAAGAACTGATGATGATGTGCTTTTTTTTTTTGTTGCTTTAAACACTTCGAAACATCCCAAAGGCGACGGATGATTCATGACTCCGCCTGCCTGATGATGTCATAGAATGACAGGAGACATCTCGTTAATGACACTGATAAACTGATCATTTTAACATACGAGGATTCTGTCTCTACCAGCAACTAGTAGCTACTCCATTAATCCACGAAAAGATGTCGCTAAAGGCAATTTGATTCATCTAATCTGACGCAAGATCAAGAACGCAATCCAAGAACTGATGAAGAAAGAGACGGAAAGCGAAAGCACTAGTACTTCGCACATGACGCTCGCAAACTAGCGTCCAACGTCACCATGTTGACCGTGACGGAGGAAAAGGCGTCGCCGCCAGCGAAGCACTTACCCGATCCGCGTCCGGACCCGCCTCGTCCTCGGCGGTCGCCCTCCGGCCGCGCCGCCGGATCCGGCGCCCCGCGCCGGCGACCCGGACGACTTCCTGGATCTCCCAGAGCGTAGCGCCCAGCTGCCGCGCCGACGCTGCCGCCAACGGCGCGCCGGCCCTCCTCCCC
>BCLF01000107.1:293822-319468 GCA_001602275.1 Zoysia japonica | reverse complement strand
GCGACGCCGCCTCCAGCTTCCACGATGGCGACGGCGTGGCGCGCCCCGCCTTCCCCCGCCGCGCCCGCGCCGCCGCGAGCCCGCGACGCAGCGACTCGTCCTCCGCGCGGCCAAGGGATGTCGCCGGTGTGGCGCCGTCCTCAGGTGGTTCTCGCGGCAGCCCGGCAGCGGCGGCGTCGGCGGAGGCCAGGCATTTCAGAACCGCTGCCTCTGCGGCGGCCGGCGGTGGCTCTGCTTCCATGGCGGCTGCTTTGCGATTGCGATCTTGAGTGGATTGAGACCAAGTGCTGCCGCTTCCCCTGCGAGGCTGGAAAGGCTGCGATGCCGCCCTGCTCTCTCTCTCTCTCTCTCTCTCTCTCTCTTGTTGTCTGACTACTCCTATTGAACCATCATGGTCTGCGCTCCCAGCTTCCCTTCCTTTCCTTGTGCTGTCTCGATGTGTACAGTGCGAATCTGCATCTGCGCAGCGCAGTTGTGCGGCGGATTGCGGAGAGAGAAGGCTGTGTGACTGATAATCTGGGCCGGGCAGTCAGAGGAGTACCCATTTTTACCATAAAAAATGAATAAAAACCTGCCTCCCGACTCCCAGAAGGATTCGACTTGAGGAGGGAAATGTCCGGACGGGAGAGTGGTGTGCGTGACAGAAAATTTAGATTGCAGAAGAATTATTAGGATAAAAAAGTTTGTATAATCCGGTTAAAAAATTGAGCGACTTTATCAAGCAGCACTGGACCGATGAACTCCAGTCGCGCGCGTGTCGACGAAGAGCAGAGGCGGACACGGCAGCATGGATGGAACGGAGCGTGTCTCTCTCTGGGCAGCAGGACGTCGCTGCGATCGACAGCACGACGACGCGACTCGTCACGTCTTTGTTTCTTTCTTTCTTTCTCGCACGACCGGCAACAGGAAATCTGCCCGTTGGAGACGAGACGAATGCTTCTTCATTTCCTGCGCCGACGATTCGATTCGAAGCGTGGGCAGCAGCAGGCCGGGGACCGGGCGCCGACGCTATGCCCTCTCTGCCCTTCTCCGAGACTCCGACGTGGGAGAGGTGGTGACGGGTAGTGGGCATTCAATGTCGCGTGCCGTGATCTAGCTAGCCCCGTTCATCAGGGCAGAGAGAGAACACACCAGCCGTATACGTTGACGAAGGCGGATCCTGCAATGGCTACGAACTGTAGCGTCGGCTCGGCGCCTGCAACGCCGGCGAGGAGTTACTCCGGCGGCACCAGCAGCCGCGTCGGCACGGCAGCGCGAACGGTGTGGTAGGTGGCACCTCGAAGCGCTCGCACGGCCTTGCCCGCGTGACCCGTGAGCGTCCGTCCCCTCACATGGGGTCCTGGCCGCATGCGTGACGTCTCATGCGTCGCAGGCTGCGGCGACAAGGCTAGCCCGGACAGGAGGAACAGCCGAACGGCTCGACTTGCTCGTGCGTCGTCGCGGACTGGAGGAGCCCGCACCGCTTACGAGGGCTACGAGGCTAAAGGCTAAGGATATGTTTGATTTGATTTGCTTTCAGGCGGCGGCAAAGGCTTGAGATTATTCTTTTAGCATTCCGAGACGGTGATGAGATCAACAAGGTGGCGAATGATTAGCGGCTCGCGAAATATAATGAGGAGCGGCGCGTTTTACTGTTCATAACTCATTGCTACAGTAAAAATAATGCCATCGCTGTACCGCCGCAGCTGCAGTTTCGGCTGTCGAACGCACCCAATACTATCGGAGTAAGTTTATTTTTCTTTACTCGTGTGGTGTACAGTAGTAAGTCTGAAACCACGCCGGACAATAACACCCGCCGCAACTTTTACCTGACGTTCATATGCGTGAAAACAGATCGAAAAAAGACTAAAAATTATGAGGGTTTGATCAAATTAAAATCAGATCAAAATTTAATTTATTTTTTAACAATAATTTAATAAAAATTGAAATAATTTGTAAAAAAAATTTGCGTGCTGAGCTCTTTTAACACCCCTGAATGTTTCAGACATAGGCGCTCGAGGGCAAGACATTGACGCTTGGTGGACTCCTAAGGGTGTCGTGTCGAGGACACCATGCTGCCATGGTGGCCCTTCCACCAGTTTTGCCGGCTTGTCGCACACGACACGAAAGTGGAGAGGGTCTCTCCATCGGCTCCAACGGCGGCGCTATAGACAGATTTTGGCAAGACCTCCTGCTGGACGAATGCGGGTCCGTGCTGTTCGATTCCAGATGCAAACGGTTCTCGACGCATGACGTATTTTTGTAGGAAGACATTTGCAGTGGGGCTTATGAGCAGCAAGAGAGAACGGAACGTCCGCTCGGCAGTACGTTCTGTTTTTTTTAATCCGGCGCCGCTGCGCAGGTGGATGGCGATCAACAAATCCTTCGTCAGGCACTGCGTCGGCCATGGACGAGAGCGCGCGTGTACGGAAGACGTGGTTTTCACAGTTTTTAATAAAATTGATTCGATTCGGTCCAGGTTGATCAGTTTTTGTTTAATAAATTAAAAAAATTGAAAATTCAAAAAAATATGAAAATTCAAAAATCGGTCGCTAAACGGTCAAACTGAGCAACAAACCGGTAAAATCGGTGAAAAATCTCTCAAACCGATTTGATTTCAAATTCAAAAATAGTAAACCAGGTAAACCGGGAAAACCAGATAGTAAACTGGAAAAATCGAGCGATTTTCTCTCAAAAATTTGATTTTTTAATTTGTTCGACTTTTACGATTTACTGTAATGGTTTTTCGGTCAAACCACTGTCAGTGTTCCGTACACCGGCACAGTACGAATTTGTAGTACTGTGCGTGTCTTTCTAATCCGCGATGTACTCAAGAATATAATCTGGTTCGGGTCACCACGAGGTGTAATACCCTACGTCCAAGGGTCGGAATCGACGAACTCACGTATGATAGAGTAAATTACAACGGTGATCGGAATCGACGAACTCACGTATGATCGAGTAAATTACAACGGTGAAAGGGCACTTCTACGGGCAGAGTCCCTAGCACGCCTCTGTGGGTGTATGATTATGTTCTATTCATTCGTCCCTGTACGAGGGTCCCTGGCGGGCCTTTATATTGAGGCCGGACAGGGTTACAATGCAGGGTAAGACGGGCGGCTCTTTGACAGGTGGGAGCCACGACGAATCTTGACGTTCATAGAACTGGATGTCTTTTGACAGGTGGGGCATGGCTAAACTTAGCCCTCATAGGACGGAGCTTCCTCTGACGAGTGGGACCGCCACCAAACTTGGCTGCCACGGAACCGAGCCCCCTCTGACAAATGGGGCTAACGGCATCTTCGAGAATGTTCTAGGTAATCCTCTGGCGCTGGACAGTTTTTTGGCGCCAGCTGTCGTCCTTAGCATGTCCCTTGTTAAGCGATGGGGGAGACAAAGTTGCTTTACCGTTTGTTTTACCGCCCTGCCATCTTGCATAGTCGCCAGGAATCTCTGTGTTGACAGAGGTCCTGTTGCGGATTGGTCGCCCGACCCTGAGGTCAGAAAGTAAGTCGGATACTTAGCCATCTTGGCGTTACGCTGCCTCCGACCCCACAGGGGTCGTGGGGTCGGGGTGGCTCTTGCGATTGGGTGCGCTTGACCCTCTTGGTTAGGCTTCATGAAAACTTCCAGGATTCTTACTTCAGACCCACGGATCATTGTTGATGGGCCGTAGTTCGTAGCTTGTGCCATCGAGTGATCTCGGGTTGTAAGTACCTGGAGATATTATCTCAACAGTAGCCCCCGAGCCCTGCACCGTTTGCAATCCTGTTGAGGTGGTGCAGGGCTAATCCGTAATGTCGATTTCTGATGGTCGGTCCTACGGGAGCGCGCAAGCGCGCCCGTAGGGCGTAGCCCTCAGGCGAGCCGGAGGTTCGGCTGGGGGATCTGATACGTCGTTGTAGTTGCTTCGTCGCAGTTTCTTCAAGTTAATCCTACGGGGGCGCGAGCGCGCCCCTAGGGCGTAGCCCCCGAGCCCCCGAGCGATCCGAAGAGTCGATCGGGGGATCTAAGTAATTGTTGTTCGCCGAAGTTGGTCCGACGGGAGCGCGCGAGCGCGCCCGTGGGGCGGAGCCCCTGAGCCCTCGGGCGAGACGAAGGGTCGGTCGGAGGGTCTGATTCGTCGATGTGCTGTCGTCGATCCTACGGGGGCGCGCGAGCGCGCCTGTAGTGCGTAGCTCTCGAGCACCCGGGTGATCCGAAGGGTCGATCGGGGGATCTGATTAAGTTTTATCGATTTGAGTGCCCGTCGCTCCTGAGTGATTCATTTCAGTCATGCGGGACTTAAATTCTCCGACCGTCGAGAGTCAGGATCGACTGCGCTCGTTGCCGAATTTGTGTTGAGTGCCTAGAACGGATCGGTCAACCAGTCATGTGTTCGTGATCAGCACTTTCGCCTAGGATGGGCGAAACGGATTTGCCGTATTACATGATCAGCGCTTGAGGGCAGGGGTCGGACCGAACGGTTCGATAGCTGACTCACAATTGCCCAAAGGTTGCGGTTCGGTCCCGTAGCGTCCACGCGGAGGACGGCTAATGGGTTTCGAAATTTGAATCGTCGCCCCGTGCAGTACCTCTCGCGTGCACGTCCAGTTCGTCTGGTGCCAGCCAGGCAATTACCGCGCCTGACATGCATGGGCAGCTGGGTTATCATCATTTTGATTGACGGAGGCAACGAGAGTTTGCCCTAGGCCCACCCGTCGGTGAGTGGGTAACGAGAGTTGCTGGTGCACAGCCCGTTGAGTGACCCGTCGGGCACGCCGGTTGGAGGCCACGTGTAGGGAAACGAGTGGCACCTGAAAGTTGAACCACCGCGGTCCATACGCAGGCATCACGTCCGTCTGGCGCAGGCCTGACGGTCACTGTGCCCAGTAGTCATGCGCAGGCATGCTGACGTCACTTTGACCAGCGGACACAACGAGGGTTTTGCGTCGTGCCCACCCATCGTTAGGTGGGGCACGAAAATCGCGGGTGCCTGACAGTTTGGGTATCCATCATGACGCAGGAGTTAATCCTCATCGTTTCGAAGGATCGTATCTTGGGAATTGAGGAGGCAGAACCATCCGTCTCCTGTGGCTATAAAAGGTGGTCGGGTGGGTTTCGAAAACCACCCTTGCCATTTGCCTTCGTCTTCCTTGCGTTCTAGCTTCCTCCCGAGCTCTTAGTCTTCGCCATTTTCGTTCGCTCTTCCGCTTGTCATCTTCGCCATCTTTGTTGTACTTGCTGTGTTGGTTGCTGAGTGGAAAGCCTCCTCTGTCGTCACCAACACTCTCGACGAGCGCGTGAGGAAGAGATTCCTCTAGCGGCGGGACGACATCCCTCGGAGGGCGGCAGCGCAGAAAGAGGTGCCGGCCCCTGCGGAGGGAGAGATCGCCTCCTTCCTCACATTCCACAATCGCGGGCTTGGTCTTCCAACCACCCGGTTCGTTCGCTGGCTCCTGGCTCACTACCTGGTTCGCCTCCACCACCTCACCCCGAATGGGGTTCTTTACATCGCTCTCTTCATCACCCTTTGTGAGGCCTTCCTCGGGGTCCCCCGAATGCCGCGCTATGGACGTAATTCTTCAACTTCCAGCGGCTGGGCGGCACTCGCAATGCCCGGCGCTACGGGTGCGCCAGCATATGCCTCCGGAACACGCGCACGGGGGAGTACCTCGAGGTCCTAGAGTACACCGCCGGATCCGCCGCGACCCTCGACTCATGGACTTCCTCCCCGTCGAACGAGAAGGTGCGGGAGCTGGGTCCGCTCCTCACGCGGATTCGAGAGTTTCGGGAGGCCAAACTATCCGCCGTCAAGGTGGCTGCTGTCTTCATCAGCCGCCGGGTGCTCCCGCTACAGAAGTGCCAGCACCAGATGCACGAGTACACCGGTGCCAAAGACACCACGTGCCTGGTGGTCGGGGAGGAGCTCTCGCACGAGAACATCGCGGGTCGCGTGGCCCGCATGTTCGAGGGGTACGAGGAGACGGCCCTTACGAGGGGGCCCGAGCCTCAGTCCGCGCGTGCGGTAAGTCGACTCTTTTCTGCAACGATTGTTCTCTCGTGATAATAGTACTTGTTAGCCAATCTTTTTACCTGTGTCGATTCAGGCGGGCGGGTCTTCGTCGCACGCTCCGGCGGTGGCTTTTTTATGTGCTCCGTCTTCTTCGGTTCCAACGTCCCAAGCAATGGGTCCGGCATCGGCACCTCCAAGAAGCGATTGCGCGGGTTGTCCTTCGGTCAGTCGAAGCCGAGAGGGCTCGTCTCACAGGTGCTTGCTCTGGCCCCCCAGCCGCTGTCGAGGGAAGAGGTGGTCGTCTTGGCCGCGCAAGCGGTGGGAAACGATCCCGTCGCCTTGTTGTCATCCGAGGACCTGGATGACATTCTGGAGAACTTTGCGTTAGACATCGAGTCTGATCCGGTGCCTCGGTCTCCCCTGAAGAGTCTCAAGCTCGAGGGGCAGACCGTCATCCCCGTCGCCCCGTCGGTCGTCCGTCCGGTGCTGCCGTCTGACGGGGTGGCGGCGACGGCGAAGGCTCAAGGCGTAAAGCCTGCGGAGTCGCCGTCGAAGATGACCATGGCCATCCCGATCCGTCGATTGAAGGCGTAAGTCCCTGCATTCGCATTCTTTTTCGTTGCACGTGTTAGCCGTATAGTAGGCTTACATTGTTTACTGCAGGACGACTGCTGCTGCTCTGGCCATGGCGTGCCTTGCGCCACGGGCCGATGAAGAGGGGCTGAACTCCGCAGCGACGGCGGCGGCAGGTACTCCGATGGCCCCGCCATGTCCAAGTCCCCAGTAGGAAGACCCATCGACCGACGTGTCAGTGAGTGACGAAGAAGTGCTGCCCCCTCTGGCCCATACCGAAGGTCAGGGGGCGGCGACAACTACAGAAGACCTGCAGCCTCCCCTCTCAGGCACTGATGCCGATGGCCGGGAGGAGGCTGCGGAGGAGACGACGATTTCGTCCTCCTCGGCTGTAGGAGCCGAGGGAGACGTCGAGATGGGAGCCGCTGAGGCTGCCATGGCGGTCGGCGGAGGCGACCAAGTGCCTTCCCCGGCCGCCACATTCACTGGGCCGACCACATTCATGGTGTTGAGGAGCGTTGTTTGCAGGAAACCGTTCTCTGAACGGTGGGTTAGACTCTGGTTGACCCGGCGTTGCGGGCTGAAATTGAGACCCTCCGCGAGACGCTGAACCGGGCTCAGGCCGACAGAGAGGTGTCAACGGAGGACGCCTTTCGGCTCCGCCACGAGCTCAGGGCTGCGCGGCAAAATGCTTAGGGTATGTTTGGTTGAGCTGTGAGCTGTGTAAAAGCAGCTATGAGCTGTGAGAAAGCTAAAAGCCGTTTGGTTTAAAGTAGCTGTGAGATTGTGAAATTGAAAGATAATGTGTGTGTGTATATATATATAATTATAATATAATTATAACTGTAATATAATTATAATTATGTACTATATATAATTATAATTACAATTATGTAATACATAATTACATATAATTCTAATTATGTATTATATAAATATAATTATATTGTATAATTATAATTATATTACGTAATTGTAATTATATAACATAATTATAATATAATTATATATAATTATAATTATGTATTATATAATTACATATAATTATAATACAATTATGTAATATAATTGTAATATATATAAACTGACGCCCACAGCCGGCAAAAACAACTTTAGACCAGCTTTTGCTTTTGAATTAGAAGAAAGCTGCTTTCTCAAAAGCACTTTTATAAAAGTTCACCCTTTTGGTTGAGCTTTTGGCTTTCGCAAAAGTCAAAAGCAGCTCAACCAAAGGGACCCTCAAGTCGGCCAGGACGAGGTCTCAAGGGCTCGGCAGCACGCTCGGACTGCCCGAGCGGAGGCTCCGGCGGCCCGAGAGGAAAAGAACAAGTACGGCTCTGAGCTAGCACAGCTGCGGTTCGACGCCGTTCCTAAGTGTTGCGCCCTCGCTCCTACTCCCGATCTTGCTCCTCCTTCAGTAGGAAAGATGAAGCTTCGTCTTGTACAGAGCTCAACCAGCAGGCCGAGCGGCGGAGGCGAGGGCGAAGGAGGCGTCGGACCGATGCTCTGTCGTTGAGGCGCAGCTCGTCGTTTCGAACGACGAGGTGAAGAAGCTCACAGCAGAGCTCAGCACCCTTCGCATGTCCTCCGACGAAGCTCTGGCCCATGCACGGTAGGAGGTGGAGAACGCGCAGGCCGCCACCAGCACAACCATTAAGGAGTGCGACGGTAAGCGATTTTGTTGTCCGTATTCGAAGGGTCGTCGTTTGATTGATTGCTCATCTTCGTATTGCCTTGCAGATGTGACCGGTGCTCTTCGAGACATGTGGTCGGACATGCACCGCATGTTCCGAGGCATCTTTGTCGGGGTGCGGGACACCAATGTACCAGCAAACTACGCTCGGTACATCATGGTGTCTCCCCGGGTTGATCGCCGCCGTGCTGACCAGTGCCCTTGAAGATGCGCCGACATTAGCGCTGTCGCAGGTGGTGGCGTACTATCCGGACGTCAACCTTGCTCAAGTCGTCGAGGGCTTCCCTCTGAAGATGTCGGACGAGGAGATCCAAGAGATGTCGAACACGGTCCGGCATCAGGCAGCGGACCTCTGCTCCGGCTTCCAAAAGAAAGAGTTCGTTCGGGAGAGGTTCGGCTCAATGCCGACCAGACCCCGGAGTCCTCCGCCGCCGCCCCGAAACCGGTAGGCTTTAGGTCTTCTCTCATTTTTTGTTGTTTTCCTGTAATGAGTTTTGGTGATGTACCTCGGGCATCACTTATAATATATGTTAATAGCAGTGGTGCACCATGACCCTTGCCCGTGTAAAGCATTTTTAGTGACTTTGCGTTTTTTGTCATCCGTTGGGCGTTTGATAGAGCGATTGGGTCGGGTATAGCCCATAGGGTTAAGTATCGGAATCAATGCAGCCATAGGGCGTCACCAACTCGGGTCGTCGATCGTTAGCCACGAGGAAGGACTCAAACGTTAGCACTTGGAATAGCCTCGCACGTCCGAGGGTCGAGACTTAAAAACGAAAGCGAGAGGCACGGAGCCTGAGAACGACGAGATTGGGTCGCGACGCTGTTCTTAGTTAAATCATGCCACGTTGAACCCGGGGAACTTTCAGAGTTCACGCCAGCGCGGATTGGGATTTAACTTCGAAGCTTGCGCGGATCAGGCCGGAGCCTTAGAACGAAAACGAGGCACGGGGCCAACGAACAAAAACGGAAGGCGCGGAGCCTGCGAAAAATGACGGGGTCGGTTTGCAACGCCGCTCTTAGTTAAATCACGCCAAACCCGGGGGAACTTTCGGAGTTCACGCTAGCGCGGATTGGGATTTAACCTCGAGACTTGTGTGAACCGACCGCCAGGCGAGAGGCCTCAGGGCCCAACGAATACACTACGAGGATCAGCAAACATGCCGCAGAGGACACTCAGATAGCCCCTGGGCGACGGGGGTTGGCCTTTCGGTCGCGCGTCGCCGACCAGGATATAAAAGGAAACAAGATCGTGATAGGGCACATGAAACTTATTTGACTTTATTATGCATAGAAACAACGCAAATTTTCAATGTTCCAGGCATTCTCGACCTCTGCACCACTCTCGGTCGCCAGCTTATACGCGCCGGGCCTTACAACACGCTTGATTACAAAAGGCCCTTCCTAGGGGGCGACAACTTGTGCTTCCCTGCCTTGTTTTAGGCTCGCGTCAAGACTAAGTCGCCGACGTTGAACGTCCGGCCCTTAATCCGCTAAGAGTGTAGCCAATGGAAACTCTGCTGGTACTTGGCTGACCGCAGCATGGCGATGTCGCGTGCTTCATCTAGTTGATCCAAGGCATCCTACCGTGCAACTTCTGATGCTTCTTCGTTGTAGGCTTGAACTCGCGGGAGCCGTAGTCGATATCAGTTGGCAATACAGCTTCGACGCCGAATGCCATGAAGAACGGGGTGAAGCTCGTCGTCCGGTTCGGGGTCGTCCGCAGACCCCAAAGTACAGAGGGGAGCTCCTGGGCCCATCGTGCGACCGTGTTCTGAACTTAGTCATAGATTCAGGGCTTAATCCCCTAGAGCACCATGCCGTTTGCGCGCTCAACCTGCCCGTTGGTCCTCGGATGGGCCACAGATGCGAAGTCGAGTCGGATATGGTACTCCTCATAGAAGTCGTGAAACTGCCGACCGGTGAACTGCGCACCATTATCGGTGATGATGGAGTTCGGGACGCCAAAGCGACAAATGATGTCGTAGAAGAACTCTACCGCCCGACTGGCGCTGATGGAGGGCACCGGCTTGGCTTCGATCCATTTAGTGAACTTGTCGACGGCGACGAAGAGGTGGGTGAGGCCCCGGGTGCTTTTCGGAAAGGCCCGTGGATGTCGAGGCCCCAAACCGCGAAGGGCCATGTGATCGAAATCGTTTGGAGCTCTTGAGCTGGCAGATGGGTCTGTCGGGCGTAGTACTGGGGAAAGGCCCGTTGATGTCAAGGCCCCAAACCGCGAAGGGCCATGTGATCGAAATCGTTTGGAGCTCTTGAGCTGACAGATGGGTCTGTCAGGCGTAGTACTGGCACCCTCGACATGTGCAAACCAACTGCTCGACGTCGGCAACAGCTGTAGGCTAGTAGAATCCTTGGCGGAAAGCTTTTCCTACTAGGGTCCTCGGGGCGGCATGGTGCCCACAAATTCCCAAGTGAATGTCGTCGAGGATATGCCAACCCTCCTCTCGGAGAATGCAGCGTTGAAGGACACCGCTGGTACTTCGCTTGTATAACTCGTCGTTGATAATGGTGTAGGCTTTCGCTCGCCTAGAGATGCGTCGGGCTTCGCTAGTGTCGGCTGGGAGTGTGCCGTCTTGAAGGAAGGCAAAGATATCTTGAGACCAGTCGGCAACGATGGCCATCACTTCTGCCCTCGGGGTCGGGACTTTAGGGGTCAGCTGACCGATCGAGGCGTCGGACAAGGAGTCAGCCTCCTTTTTGATCTTGATGGTTGGCTTGGTGAGGATTTCGAGGAAAACATCGTCGGGCACAGGGTCTCTCCCTGATGCCATTTTGGCGAGGTAGTCGGCCGCTTCGTTGTCATGGCGCAAAACGTGGTGGAGCTCGACCCCGTCGAATTTGTCTTCGAGCTTGCGAACTTCTTGACAATAGGCTTCCATCATTGGGTCACGGCAGCTTGAGGCTTTCATGACTTGGTTTACGACAAGCTCGGAGTCACCCTTGATGTAGAGCCGTCGGACGCCGAGAGTGATTGCCATTCCCAGACCGTGAAGGAGAGCTTCGTATTCGGCGACGTTGTTTGAGGCGCGGAAGTGGATCTGAAGCACATAGCGAAACTTGTCGCCTTTTGAAGAGATGAGGAGGACGCCAGCCCCCGAGCCTCGGAGCATGCGTGAGCCATCGAAGAACATGGTCAGTGCTCGAGGTCGACAGGGGTCGGTTGCTCTTGAGCTTCAGTCCATTCTGCGATGAAATCGGTGAGAACTTGGGACTTGATGGCTTGTCGAGGCACGTAGAAGATGTCGTGTCCCATGAGCTCCATCGCCCATGTGGCGATCCGATCGACCGCATCCTTGTTGGTGATGACTTCCCCGAGTGGGAAGCTTGTGACCACTTGGATGGAATGGCTGTCAAAGTAGTGACGCAACTTGCGTTTGGAGATGAGGATGGCGTAGATCAGCTTCTCCACTTGTGTATAGCGGGTTTTGGCGTCGACGAGCACTTCACTGATGAAGTAAATGGGCCGTTGGACTTTCAAAGCCCAACCCTCCTCCGAGCGCTCAACGATGAGGGTGGTACTGATCACCTTGAAAGTAGCGAAGATGTACAGAAGTAGAACTTCTCCGGAGGCTGGCGAAGTGAGGACCGGCGGTGAGGACAGCGAGATCTTTAGTTGCTCGAACGCCTCTTGGGCCTCGGCGGTCCAGGTGAAATGGTCGAACTTTGCGTAGCAGTCGGTAAAAAGGCATTGCCTTCTCATCGAGTCAGGAGATGAAGCGGCTGAGGGTCGCGAGGTATCCGGTTAGCCTCTGTACACCTTTGATGTTCCTGACGGGACCAAGATTCAGGATAGCGGCTATCTTCTCGGGGTTGGCTTCGATGCCACTCTAGAAAATGACAAACCCAAGCAGCTTGCCTGAGGGGACGCCGAAGACGCATTTTTCGGGATTGAGTTTGACGCTATACTGTGGAAGGTTAGCGAAAGTTTCTTCTAGGTCAGCGATGAGACCGTTGGCCTTGCGGGTCTTGATTACGATGCCGTCGACATAGACTTCAAAGTTCTGACCCTGTTGGTCGTGGAAGCACTTTTGCATGCAGCGCTAATAGGCCACGCCGACGTTCTTAAGCCCAAAAGGCATCATGACGTAACAGAAGGAACTGAACTGAGTGATGAAGGACGTGGCAGGCTGGTCGGAACCTTGCATAGAAATCTGATGGTACCCGGAGTACGCATCAGGAGAACTAAGGGTCTCACAGCCAGCGGTGGAATCGATCACCAGATCTATGCGCGGCAAAGGAAACGGATCCTTTGGGCATGCCTTGTTGAGACTCGTATAATCAACACACATTCTCCATTTACCGTTCTTTATCTTGACCATTACAGGATTGACTAGCCACTCGGGCGGGTAGGCCTCATGAATGAACTTAGCATCGAGCAGCTTGACCATTTTTTTCCCAATTGCCTTCTTCTTCTCATCGTTGAAATGTCGGAGTCGTTGCTGTACGGGTCGAGATTTAGTCTTGATAGTGAGAGAGTGCTCGGCGATCTCCTTTGGGATGCTCGGCATATCAGAGGATGCCCAGGCGAAGACGTCCCAATTTCAAATGCGAAAGTCAACAAGCGCGCTTTCCTATTTATCAAAGAGCGATGTTCTAACCCTAGCCTTCTTAGAGGGGTCAGATGGGTCGAGTACGATCTCCTTGGAGTCGCTATCCGGCTTGAAGGATGTAGAGGTTGACGGCTTAGAGTCGAGGGTCGGGGTCGGCGCCGACTCTTGAGACTTGCGGATCTCTTTCAGCTCGGCCACCCAAATGAGGGTGATGGCTAGTTCGATGCTTTCTTACTCACAGGCGAGGGCCTGCTTGACGTGTGAAGCTACAGTGATGACGCCTTTAGGACCCAGCATCTTCAGCTTGAGATAGATGTAACTCGGGACGGCCATGAACTTGACGTAGGCGGGCCGGTCAAGGATGGCGTAGTAGGTTCCGACGAAGTCGACCACCTCAAAGTTGAGGGTCTCGGTACTGAATTTGTTGCGATCGTCGAAGATAACTGGGAGGTCGATCTGTCCCATGGGGACGGCGCGGTCCCCCGAGATCACCCTATGGAACGGAGCATAGCTCGGCCGGAGATCCAACCGAGAGCTTTATGGCGTTGAAGGTGTCGATGTAGAGGATGTTGAGGGCACTCCCACCATCCATGAAGACCGTGGTGAGACGTGTGTTGCCAACGATGGAGTCGAGCACCAGGGGAAGACGCCCTGGCTGAGGTACTAGGTCGAGGTGG
This sequence comes from Zoysia japonica, assembly GCA_001602275.1. Taxonomy (NCBI): domain Eukaryota; kingdom Viridiplantae; phylum Streptophyta; class Magnoliopsida; order Poales; family Poaceae; genus Zoysia; species Zoysia japonica. The sequence goes on along the minus strand of BCLF01000107.1, from coordinate 305,983 downwards.
TCGGAGCTGTCAAAAGTGATGGGTGCCCCCGACCACTTGAGGTACGTCAGTACGGTAGGGTCGGCGAAGTTAACTTCTCGCCATAGCAGCTTCTGGCGGTGTCGAGGCTCGTAAGACTATGGCCCGCCAAAAATCATGAGGCAGCCTTCAGGTATAGAAAAGGTGGGGTCGGCCTTCTCCTCAGTGCCCTTCTCCGGAGGATCAGGGCGTTGAGGTGGACGTGACTGGACACGAAGATGGCCCCTCAAAAAGTACTGCATCAGGCAGCAGTCCTTGTAGAGATGCTGGGCCGGAGTGGAGTGGTTCGGACATGGTTTCTCTAGAAGCTTATCGAAGTAGTTGTTGTGCTTTGGTGGAGCCTTGCCTTGGGTTCGAGGCCGACGTTTGGCGATGGCCACGAACTTGTCGTCGTGTTGCCGACCCTTCTTAGGCTTCTTGCTGCTAGAACCGCCGCTTGCCCGGTCATCCCGACGGTCGAAACACCGGTCGGAGCGTTGGTCATACTTGCGGTCGAACTTGGACTTCTCTTTGTCCTTCTCCCGGCCTCGGTCGAAGTTAGCTTGTACAGCCTCCTCCCCAGTGGCGAAGGTGGTGGTGATGTCGAGCAGTGTGTGGGCCGTCCGAGGGTTTTTACGCCCTAACTTGTGGATGAGGGTATTAGAAGTTGTACCGCAGGTGAAGGCGTTAATGATGTCGGCATCACTCACTTCGAGCAGCTCGTTCCGCTTGCGTTAGAAACGCTAGATGTAGTTGCGAAGCGATTCGCCGGGTTGTTGCTTGCAGTTTCTCAGGTCCCATAAGTTCCCTGGCCGTGTGTAGGTCCCCTGTAAGTTGCCGATGAAGACTTCACGAAGGTCGCCCCAGTCCCAAATGATGCCCTCGAGAAGGTGCTCGAGCCACCCCCTAATCGAGTCGGACAGAAAGAGTGGCAGGTACTGGATGGCGAACAGATCATCTGCGCTTTCGGCTCTGCAGGCGAGACGATAATCCTTAAGACAGTGAGCAGGGTTAGTCTCACCAGTGTACTTGATGATGTTGGAGGGCTCGCGGAATAGATCTGGAAACTGCGCATGTCGAATGGCATATCCAAACGTGCGGGGCCCAACCCCATTGGGGCTGAGGCTCCGCGAGTAGCAGTGGGCGGGCCGACGGGCGTGGTAGTCGGGGGTTTGTTCTCGGCGACAGCGGTCGGAGCACCTAGGAGTTTGTTCCCCGCGTGACTCAGCGTGGAGATCGGCTCGGGCTTGCCGTCGGGCATTGATTGTGTGACGAGCGTCACAGTCGGGGACGAGGCGTCGTCGGATGGTGGCGGGCGGAGGATCTGAACGATCCGTCCTGCCACCTTGTCGTTGGCTGCTACGGACCTCAGACGATGGCGGGGGTGGAGGCGCCCCGGTCCCTTGCTGCTGAAGCGCAGCGTTGAGGAAGGCGCGGAGACGAGTATGAGTCTCGACAACCATAGGGTTTACCGGAGTCACGGACTCGTGAAGGATCTTCACGGCCGCAGCCACGTTGTCGATTGCGTGGTTGAAGGCGTATTTGCCGTCATAATCTGCTGGCAGGCGGTACGGGCCCGACTTTGAAGATCGGCGGTAGCCAGAGGTGGCAATCCGCCTTGTCGAGAGGAGTTGGCCTTCTTAGCAGAAGATCTGCGACGTAGGGCCTCCTCCACGATGCTTGTCGCTCGGTCCCTAGCAAAGTGTCGCCAGCAGGCATAGCGTCGAGTGGCGTACCCCCAGCACTCATGCCGTAGAGCATGAAACACTTACGCGAAGGGTCGTGACCCAACGCAGTGCGAATCCGACGACGCCTGGAGACGAAGCTCGTTGTTGGTGTTGGCGATGAAGTCCAGGCTCTCGAAGTGGAAGGCCTGACCGGTAGCGAAGACGAGGACGCGCCACGACTGACCGTTCGGAGTGAAGTCGATTGTGAAACTCCCGAAGTGCAGGCGGGAGACCGAAGCCTCTCCCACTAGAGTGAAGATCGAGGCCATCGATGATGAAGCGAAACACACCACGGGCACCCCTTCCTGGCGCGCCAACTGTCGGTGTTCCGTACACCAGTACAGTACGAATTTGTAGATCAGAGGGAGTACGGTGCGTGTCTTCTCAATCGATGTGGCCTAATCCACGATGGACTCAAGAATTTAACCTGATTCGGATCACCACGAGGTGTAATATCATACGTCTAGAGGTCCGAATCGATGAAATCACGTATGATCGAGTGGATTACAACAGCGAAAAGGTCCTTACATGGCCAGAGTTCCTAGCACGGCTCTGTGGGTATATGACTATCTCCTATTTGTTCGTTCCTGTACGGAGGTCCTCGGTTGGCCTTTATATAGAGGCCGAATGGGGTTATAATGCAGGGTAAGACGGGCGGCTTTCTGACAGGTGGGAACCACGACGAAACTTGACGTTCATGGAACTGAATGTCTTCTGACAGATGGGGCGTGACCAAATTTGGTCCCCACAAGACGGAGCTTTCTCTGATGAGTGAGGCCACCACGGAGCGGCATCTTCGAGAATGAGAATCTTCCAGGTAATTCTCTGGCGCTGTACGGTCCTCTAGCGTCAGCTGTCGTCTTTAGCCTGTCCCTTTGTTCGGCGTCGAGGGGGGACAAAGTTGCTTTACCACCCTGTCATCTTGCACAGTCGCTAGGAATCTCTGTGTTGGCAGAGGTCTTGTCGTGGGTTGGTCGCCTGACTTTGCGGTCAGAAAGTAAGTTGGTTACTTAGCCATCTTGACGTTACGCTGCCTCCGACCCCACGGGGGTCGGGGTGGATTTTGTGATTAGGTGCGCTTTGGTTGGGCTTCGTGAAAACTTTTAGGATTATTCTTTCAGACCCACGAATCGTTGTTGATAGGCCGTAGTTCGTAGCTTGGGCCGTCGAGTAATCTCAGGTCGTAAGTAACCGGAGATATTATGTCGACACCACCCAACAGCAGTTTTGGCGTCTCAAACGATAACTGGAACACGAGAAGATACTCCATGATAGTAGACCTGAAGATATGCTGAAAGTCCCCTAAATTCAAGCACCAATGGCGAAAGCCTCCGCCACACCCGTCGGAACTTGGAATGGGCTGTGCCGGCGATCAGTCTGGATGCTCGCTCTTGATGAGGGCAACGATACCACCAAGGTGAAGCCGGCACGGAGTCCCGGTCCTCCGGGAAAGGGTTTCGAAAGTGACAACGCTCAAATCCCCTGTTTTCTCTGCTTCCCCTTGATCTGGCCCGGGCCATGCCGCAATCATGTTGACGCCGGGGCCAACGATGTCAGGCTTGACGATGCCGGGGGGTGATCAAGCTCGGACCACGGGAGGATATGGATGCGAGGAACGGACGACGCCGTGAACAATGTGCCGTGCAATGCGATCTCGGCAACAGGGTTCTTGGTTCAGTTCGTGTACATGTGCGGAGGAGTACTTTTTTATCACCATATATTTTCGTCGAGCTTATATTGGTTCTAAACCGTCCTCATCTCCTTCTCTCTCCTCTGTTTCTGCAGAGATCATCTACCAACGGAAAAACACTGATGTGGTTCCGGTTGTACGGGTAAAACTCACTACTCCTATATATAGGGTGAAATGGTTCGGTCTATTGGTCTTTTTCATAAATTAAATCCTTTTCAAAATAAATACGCACTTTCTCCATTAATTTTTATAAGTTATTTTAGCTTGGTTACGTGAATTTTTGATAGGAAGCGAATGACGTATAGGCTCAGATAGTATATCTCAAATTTCAAAAAAATATAGTAACATGTATCAAATTAATTATATAAGAATAAGAGAAGTGAAAAGACATATTGCAAAAAATTGAGAGAAATAGAAATAGCACGTGGCTAAGTGTATTAAGAGTTGAGAATCATATACAAAACCTTGGCTAAGTGTATTTAAATATAGTATAGCACGTTAACTTCCAGCAAGAATCAGAACAGATCTGATGGTTAGCGGAGAGAGTGCTTTTTGAAGCACGTGGCACGCCGCATCCATCCAACGTGGACGCCGTGGCACGCCCGCGGTTTCCTCGCTGCTCCGCCTCCATCAGTTGGCTCGCGTTCCGTTTCGTGCCGCCATCACGAAACCGAGCGGGGCCGACGCGACGCCGTAGCCACATCGACATTCGCCATCGTGCCGCGCCACACCAACCACGAGGTCTTCTTCCACCCGACTCGCCTCCTCCACCTGTACCTGTGTTCCACTTCCACTTCCCCTCTCGCTTTCCCCTCCCGCCACGGCATCGCATCGGCTACCGACGCCGCCGCCGCCTCGGCGCCTCCGCCCTCCGCCCTTTGCGCGCCGCTCCCAGTCCCCCAGGTCGGTTTCATCCTCCTGTCCGAACCCCACGCTCGTTTTTGTTTGTTTCTTTGTTTGTTTGTCGCTTCCCCTGGCTGCTCATCAGCCCCTTGCCCGTGCCTTCCTGGACCGGTGCGGCCCGTGCGGGGCCTTAAATTCTTTTTAAAGGAGAGAAATTGCGACACGCTTCGTGCCCGTGGTCTCTGCTCTTGTTTAGTCCTGGTGCCTGGTGCGCGGTGGTAGCTCGCCCTGGTGTTTCGCGGAAGCTTGAGTTGGTTTGGTGTTCTTGAGGTGATAAGGTGCGTCAGGACTCAGGAGAAGCACTGGTGGCTTCCACCAGTAATTCGCATCTACGTTCACTTTATCTTTTGCTCCTGGCGCTCCGTTAGTCGCTCACTTGTAAAAGATTTTCCATTTTCCTCTTCTTGTGTTTACCAGTAGTAGATTACTAGATTCCATTCATTCATGTCAAAGATGCATGTTGTAGGCCAACTGCTAGTGGTTCCATTCAGCTAATGCTCTTATCATCTTAGTATCGCTGGATCTTCACAAAATTCCATTTTGCCTGTTGGTTCTGATGCAAAAGGAGAACATTCCTGTCATGCCTTTTGATGTGTTTATAGTGGCTGACTGTATGTCCATCTAGACTTCTGGTGTTGCCACTTTAGATGGTTATGATTTATGCTACGTATTAATTGTGCTGCTCGAAGGATCTTTCCCACTTTTTTCATTGCTGGTGCTTGGCAGATTCCGCTTCTAGACGTAACTAAGCCTCCTGAAGATTTACTTTTGGTGATTCAGTAGGATATCTGGTCTTGGAATTTATATATATTGTTTAATATTAAAACAGAGCTCCATTTCACTGGCTAGTGCCGATATCAATCTAGAATATTCCTACAAACATGTAAAGTTGCTGATTGTGATACGAATGTGGAGTGCAGAGCTGCTACTTTAGGTGGTTTTCATTTACTCTTTTTATTGAGTTCTTCTTGTGATAGAAAAGCAGTCACCTTTTATTTCTTCTTGTGCATATGTATAGCCAGTATAGGTTCCACTCCTAGGATCGAAGATGTTTGTTTGATAATAGTTACTTGTGATTCAGTAGAATGGCTGCACGTAGAGCCGTGGAGCTTAGCAAAATAGCGAAGTGTTTCTAGTTTTGGTGGTTTGGTTATGCAATGAATTGTGAGTGTGCCATACAAATGGTAGTGTTTTTTTTTACCCTTTCTAGTGCTTAACATAGATTTTATTTCTAGCGTCATGTAAAGATGTATATTTAAGAAAGAACTAGTGATTCAGTTGAAAGTGATTCTCTCAGAGTTTGACATTGTTCAATCTTGAAACGATGTTCCATGATGCTTGCTGATGTTGAAACGAACACAGAATATTCTTATAATTTTTATATCCTGCCACTTAACTCTTAAGCTCTTAGGTGGCTGAATATCCTTACAGTTTGAATCTGTTGAATAAAACTCGGTCATGTTCGGTTTATTTAGTTTTTTGGTATAAACATTATTAAATATTTCAGCTCAACCTGAAATATTGTTAAATATCACTGATTTTCATTATCTTTATTCCTAACTCATGTCTCCGTTGTTCAGTTTAACTTGGTGAACTTGCTGAATTTCTATATCGGCAATGTGGACTTCACTGCATTATAGTGTATAGACAGACTATTGCTGTTTTGTCATTTGCAGGTAACCATCACAAACCTCATCCATCGTGTGATTTCATCTATTTTCAAACAACCATCCTGTTTCTATGATAACATGACATGACTATGTATTCATACAATATACTGCAAGAATTATGAACCTGGACCCCTATTTCTGCTCTTGTGATTTTAGTGCATCACATAAAACTGTTAAACAAAATGATGATCATTTGATTGTATATTATCTTACAGTCACCTTTTCTTCGAAAGCTATGCGCACTTTTGTTTACAACTTCACCACAAAATTTTCAAGAAAAAAAGTGCATATGGTTAACATCTTACAACCTTGATTTCATATTTGTATGAAATAGTTTCCAAAAAAATGCGCATCATGCTGTATCTAAATTCTAAAAGACACATCATTTGTGCCCTAAAACTCTATGTGAAAAGTTAATTGGTATAATATTCTGTTATCTCTCTTTGAGTCTCTTATGCTGAACAGTAAGCTAAATTGAAAAATAACAGAAGAACACACCAACTCATAGAAATAATCTGAAGACACTTTAATTTCAACCATGTTAGTAATTAGTATTACTTTCAGTTGTGTGCATTTCCTTTCTCTGTGATCTCCTTTTCTGTGTATTATGTGCATTGTCTGCAAAGTACTCTTTTCACAATTCACAGATATTTACAGTATGTTATATTTTTTCAACCATGCAGATCTGCGATTTACTAATCTGATATGATGAAAGCAGTGGTAGTTGCCTGAGTTAAGCCCTACTACCAGTATCTAAAAAAAGGAGCATCACTGTCCATATAAAGTGCTAACAAATGGATCGTCATGATACTTCTGGATTTGTTAGTGGAGGATGCATTGATACAAAGGGGATACTAACAAGCGTAGATTTCTAACTCCTTTATGTAACTTGGAAGTTGAAGCTAACTGTTTATTTCCGCAAAGATTGGTAGAATTTCATGGTATTCTCAGTCTCAGCCACCAGGAGCAATGGATCATACACTTGAAAATTCTGGATTTACTAACAAATCTTTGAATCCAAACACCCTTGAAAACTGCAACAGTGTCAGTGTGAGATCAGTAGTGATGCAGCCAAGAATATGTCCAACACAATTTAATATGCTTGCCCAAGACAGCACCGATTTTATGTCAAGGGGGTTAAAGAGGAAGTGGGTTGACTTGTCACTTGGCTTAGGTACCTCCTCAAGCTCCTCTGACTCCAGCAAGCAGAGCATGGGCACATGCTGCACCTTTTCTTCTGCTGCAAAGGATAGGGATGATCGATCATCCATTGACATGGACCAAAATTTTCAATTCAATCTCTGTAACGAAGGCACTTCAAAACTGGCTAATTCTAAGAGAGCTTCAGTGCAGCAACCCGTGATGAATCTTAAGTTATGCTTGACTGTTGGGCCGTCTGAATCTGTTCTTACTGATATTGACCTTAATATGGCTGCTCAGGATCAGAATGTACACCTGCAATCGTGCAATATGCCCTCAGTGGCAACTGTTGATGAAGGATCAACATCAGGTCGCTGGAAATCAGGTAGTAAGCTACTCCCTTACTTGTTACCATCTAGCTCCAGTCAGTCACATGTTCCTGTATCGATGCCACCTATGCTGCAACTACCACGGAGTCCAGTAACCAATTCTTCTGGAGTTATCAGTCCACAGCAGCGATGCAGTAGCACAAAAACTTGCTCACAACCAGGATGCTTTAAAGGTGCTCGAGGTTCCTCTGGGCACTGCATTGCACATGGTGGAGGCAGAAGGTGCCAGAGAGAGGGTTGCAAGAGGGGCGCTGAAGGGAAAACGATCTTCTGTAAAGCTCATGGAGGTGGCAGGCGCTGTGAGCATCTTGGATGCACAAAGAGTGCCGAGGGCCGTACCGATTTCTGCATAGGTCATGGAGGTGGTCGCCGCTGCAGCCATGAAGGGTGCAAGAAGGCAGCAAGAGGAAAATCTGGCCTTTGTATTAAGCATGGCGGTGGAAAGCGATGCCAGAAAGAGAACTGTACAAAGAGCGCGGAGGGTCAGTCTGGCTTTTGTATTGCTCATGGAGGTGGGCGGCGCTGCAAATATGAAGGTTGCACAAAGGGTGCTCAGGGCGGCACTAACTTCTGCAAATCCCATGGAGGCGGCAAGAGATGCACGCATCCAAATTGCAGCAAGGGTGCGGAGGGAAGCACACTCTTTTGCAAGGGCCACGGAGGAGGGAAACGCTGTTCAGCTGAAGGCTGCCCAAAGAGTGTCCATGGTGGCACCCAGTTCTGTGTAGCGCATGGAGGTGGGAAGCGCTGTGTAGTGCCAGGATGCTCCAAGAGTGCTAGGGGACGGACGGACTGCTGTGTTCGTCATGGTGGAGGTAAGCGGTGTCAAGTTGCTGGGTGCAGTAAGAGTGCGCAGGGGAGTACCGACTTTTGCAAGGCCCATGGGGGAGGTAAGCGTTGCTTATGGGGCCAACCCGGGCAGAGCCTCGGAGCTGGCAATGGTCCTTGCGAACGCTTTTCAAGGGGCAAGAACGGGCTGTGTGTCGCACACAATGCTCTAGTGGAAGACAGTCGAGTCCGTGGTGGCCAGACGCTAGGTGCTATTGGCTTACCAGGGCTTGTTGTGAACAACGTTGTAAGTCACGAGGGCCTTCCACGAACCACTGAAAGTGGTTCGTCCAGCTATTTCAGTTTTGGTGAAAGGACCGGCGATGGCGTGCATCCTGTTGCTGAATCCCTTTCTGTCACGCCAATCACTGCTCCAGAGGGGAGGGTGCGCGGTGGTAATATTGTGGCTATGCTTGCTAATGGTATGAATCTTGGGAAGCAATAACTTTACAGTGTGGAGGCTAGCACCGCTACTCACAATCGGCTGTAGCACATAAACCAACGGTACATGGCCTTGTTCATTTGGTTTGCTTCATCTCTCGCCTTGCTAAGTGTTTGAGAGGTATGTGCCCTCATACATTAGCATATGTATTTCTGTGCTTTTGCTGTATGTACTGTGTGACAAGTAATAAGTATTGTGCGACAAATAATGTGAAACTGAACTAGGTTGTGGCATCTGTTTTTGTATTGCACCGTTTGGAACACATGAAGTTTTTCTAAATCCTGTGTTTTTTCTGTGAAAATTGAACTGATTTGGGAGAAATTTGTATGTTTGAAAGGGGCCTTATTACGGTATCGGTGCACCATGTTGCATTAATTGATCAAACAAGCTTCACAAGAACCCAACAAATCTATGCCATAATTGAGAAGCTATAATCATAATCTCGAGAGTTTTCATTCCACAGCGCGGGATGCTTGGCCAACCGAATCGGATGATTGGTAACAATATGTATTAGAGTGAATTGCACAAAACACTATTTTTTTGAGTCATATTGTCACATTACACTAGGTTTTAGCATTGTTGTACATTGCACTAGGTTTAAGTCTAACAAATTTCACTTTGCACCACTTTTCATCATTTAACATTTTTAGTATCGTAGGTTCAGTAATTTCAGTCATTCAGTGAGTTCAGTAAGCTGTAGTAATTTTCGGTTGTTATAAGTAGAAACTTTTAGAACTGATTCAATAATTTCAAGTTGTTCTAAGTAGTAACTTTTAGAATTAGTTCTGTAATTTTCAGTCATTGAGTAATTTCAGTTGTTCAGTAAGCTGCAAAATTGGTTCAATAATTTCTAGTCATTTAGTAATTTCAAGTTTAAGTAACTTTTAGAGTCATTCAATAATTTCAGCAAGTTCAGTAACTTTAGAATTGGTTCAGTATTCCTATTGTTCAATAATTTTAGTAAGTTGTAGAACTAGTTCAGTAATATATAGTCATATAGTATTAGGAAGTTAAGTAAGAGCTTATTCAATAATTTCAGTCGTTCAATAATTTCTAACATGTAAACTTCATCAATAATTTCCAACAATGCTAAAAAGTGGTGCAAAATGAATTTTTTTAGATTAAAATCTGGTGCAATGTGCCACAATTGGTAGAAACTAGTGTAATGTGACTATATAGCTTCAAAAGGTAGGTGTCGTTTGGCAATAGAGAAATGGGATTTGGATTTGGGATTAGGAAATAAAGAAGATCTGAACTCTTCATTCACCCTCAATCCTTCATTTATTTTTCAATCTCAATTCCACCTCTTATTTCTCTATTACCAAACACCACCGTAGTGTTTTATATATTACAGGTATATACTCTCTCTGTTTTTTAATTGTTGTCGCCGTTGACTTTCAACTCTAATTTGACCGTTTATCTTATTAAAAAATTAGTTCAAATGGGTAAATTTTAAATTGTGATTCAAATAACTCTAATGATAAATGAAATTATAACAAAAAATATTATATTTAATAAAACTTTTTAAACAAGACGAATGATCAAAGTTGGAGTTGCAAGTCAACGGCGATAACAATTAAAAAACAGAGGTGGTATGAGTTATGAGAAAACTTAGCATTCAGTCTCTGATAAGTATACAAGGTATACCCTTCGGTAACTTTAGCTCTGCTGCTCTATATGGGAGGGATTGTCATTAAATTATTTTTCAGTTTGCTAAGTAGAGTATCTGCTCGCTTCGGTTTTAAATTATTGACACCGTTGATTTTCAATATCAACTTTGATCATTCATCTTATTAAAAAAATTATTTTAATGTGTAAAATTATTAGCTGTGATTTAAATTTCATCAATGATAAAGTAAATAATAATAAAATTTTACATGTTTAAACAAATTTTTTGATAATATAAATTCTTAAAATTGATTGTGAAAATCAACGGTGTCGATATTTTAAAACTAGAGAGATTATATTCCTGTAGCTGGCACTCCCTGCAGATGCAGAGCCATGCAGCTCAGCCTCCGAAGTCTGAACAACCACTCATCTGCTACAGCTTGAGCTCGATCCGTACTCGTCGGGCCAGAGGAAGGCGCCCATGGCGAAGCGCCGCTTGCTGTCGAGGTCGCCGTCGGCGGGGAGGCCGTACTCCTGGAGCAGGCAGTCGACGCGCCACTCCGGCATCTCCTCGTAATCCGCCCTCTTGTACTGCGGGTAGTGCAGCGGCATCCGGAAGCCGCCGCCGCCGCCGTCCACGCCGTTCGCCCTGGCCGAGCTCAACGTCGGGTCCAAGGATCCCATGCTTCCACGATTTTGTCGCTGTTGCTGCTCGGAGCCGGAGCTGGTGCTGCTTGCTTGTGCTTGCGGATCGTGGTGGTGGTTTTGCCGCCGGATCGGTGAGGCGTGTCAGGGGTTTTATAGAGCGGGAATAACTAATCCTGGGGATGGAATTACCTGAGTTCCAGGCAACTGACGATCAGATGCGTGTCGTAGCGATGATGTTACCCCAATCGTCGCTCGCATTGAACTGGCACTGTCATATGGACTCTATGCCATTCAGTCAGCATTGAGCAGGCATGAGTTCGGCGTGAACGGCAAACGAGCTTGTGGCGCAAGCGTTTCAGTTCCTGCTGATGTGATCTGATGCTGCGGAGGCACTCAGGCGCAAGGTGCCGAGACCGGACCGGGTTCCTGTGCAGTCCCGCTGCGACTGTAACTTAAGGCAGTCCAGTAGCGACCGGCCGATCTGTGCCGAGCAGATAAAAAAATGTGGGACCTACTGTTCATTCGAAAACATTGTAACAGTACTGTTTAACTAGTGTAGCAAATGCGATGTAGCGACAAATCCTATCGTTGATTTTCAAATCGGACGGCTAAGATCTCGTGCAGTCTTTTAACATGCAGTCTCCGTCCGCCGAGACCATGGGCGACCAGAAACCAGGGGCCATCCCATCCTCGCGCATAAACGGCGGCCTCGTTTGGGCAAACAAAGTTGCTTCCTCCGGTTGCGTTTCTGATGTTCCTCTTTTCAGTTACTCCAGCTTCGATACCTCAGTGATCGAGTGTGCCGTTGTGTGTCCCAGCCCGAGCCACGAGAAAATTCCAGTGTTTTAAGCAGATGATGGACAATCCTTTCAGAAAGAGTCCATAGATTTTTTTTTAACGAATTTGATACGTGTCATTACAATTTTGCAAACTTTAAAATATAACATTAATGTGTCAATGACAGATGAGGCTCTGCAAGTAAATGACACGTGAGCTCTAATGTCATATTTTAAATTTCACAAAATTATAATAGAATGTATCAAATTAATTTTTTTTATATGCGGTTTTGCCGCTGTCTTCATCGGAGGCATGTGCGGGACGGGATCAAACCCCCCCCCC
>BCLF01000107.1:278015-289708 GCA_001602275.1 Zoysia japonica | reverse complement strand
AAAAAACCCCCCCCCCCCCCCCCAATCTTCAGAGAAGTGTTCGCTCCAGTTTTGGGGCAAATGTAACTTTTTTTTTCTAGGATTAGGAGATGTGTGCTCCATTTGTGCATGAACATACATCATCCTCTGTTTCTCTTTATGCAGAAGCTGCTCTTCTGATTTTATTTAAATTTCATTCTCCATTTTTGAGGAACAAATATTAACATCCGAATTTTATGAAGAAATGTTAACTCCATTTTTCTAAATCTTTTTTTTTTTGCGTGAAAACTTCTAAATTTTCTTAGGATAACGCTCCTCAAGTCCTCATTTACAGATTTTCTTTCCGTTAAGTTCTGAACTTTTTAGCATCCCATAGAGAACCATATTGACCTTTGGATTTGAACTGGAGGAATCATGTCTCATTTTTTCTTGCAAAGCTTATCAGGAAATAGTGTGGCCTTTACTAGGTTCACTGCAGTTATCATTATTATGACTTCTTGAATAGATCAAATAAGGCTCAAAATACAACGTTGAACTTGACCTATATATTTTATTTACTTGATCCAATGATTTTATATCTGGTGTATGCCCTGTCATAAAGTATTCGTCTAAGATCCTAGTTGCAATTTAGTCTCTGGTTGTGGTTTTACTTTTCAAGGTTATTTGTTTAGTCAATGGGAAGCATCCATCTCAGTCTAGCAGAACAAGTTTTCTTAGTCACATGGTTTTGAATTCCTTTTGAATATCATACTACAACTTGTTATTTTTTTTAGCCCGTCTTTTCTTTTAAATGGCTAATTGAACTCCCCGTTGCTGATAATTTTGCAGCAAAGAAGAAAAATTCGGATTATTCTTCCCATGACTCTGACAATAGAAATGTGAAGTACCTTGAAGTACTGGAGTGCGTTTCGGGTACTTCTGAAACAATGCCTGGAGCCAACACTGTTGACAGATTAGAAAACAACAAAGTGTCAGATGTTCATAGTAATTCAGTCTACAGCAATCATTACAATATGCAGAAAGGGGCAGCTGCTGCAAATCTCAACACTACTGTTAGAGGTGATGGCATGGAGGCAAAGTACCGACATATTCGTGATTGGGAGAATAGAGAAATGGGACAATCATTGAGAGTAAGAGACATATCTCCAAGGTCTCCAATCGATTCCATCCCATCCAGTGCTTATCATGGAGAAGGCCCCGTGGACTATCATTCCAAGGTGAGGCACAGATATTCGAATAGAGAACACTTGGATGAAAGAGCCTTTGATGGTCCAAGCAGAGTCAGGGGCCTTGAGAAAGACCGTGCTGAGATCTTGAGGATGCTTGACGAGTTGAGAGACCAAGTGAAGCAATCTTGTGATGTAACTGATGAGCCAAGTGGAAGTGCTCCAAACAGTCGGGCAGCAGATGCCCCAAGTTCATATGGTAATGGTGATGGGTCAAGACACTTGAGGCGTGATGCACTTCAATTACACCGTAACGGATCACATCACTCTCCATCCTTGAATGTGCACAGTCATAGCATTCCTCATGTATATGCTCCACTACCTGCACGGCAGAACCTCCCAGGATATGCAGAGACTATTGCACAATCAAGATCTAGCCATCATGCTAGTCTCTATCCATGGAGAAATTCTGATAATTATTTCCATGGACAACATGATCATGATCCTCTCTTCTCTTGCTGCCACGATGGTTTTTGTCACCAGGATGCTTGTTCTTGCTTGCATTGCTACCACCGAGAGTTCTTGCCTGTGCAGGGAAATCCCATGGGCGTCAATCAACAAAGGGCACCATACTATATGAACAGTTATAGTGCTTATCCAGTAGACAGACCCTTGTTTGGTCAGCAAAGGTACAATTCAAGAGGCATCGATAGTACTTTGCAGTATAATCGTCCAAGGGCCAATGCTATTAAGAAGCCCTCACAGACTTGTGATCCAATTGCAGGTGGTGCCCCTTTCACAATATGCTACAATTGTTATGAAGTGCTTCGGCTGCCAAAGACAAAAGCCTTCTCAGGGAAGGAGTATAAATTGCGGTGTGGATCATGCTCACATGCTATTGTAGTCAAACTAGATGAAAGTAGGCTCAATGTATCAGAACTTGCACGTAGTAAAAATTTATCTGCTGAACAACAAAACTACATCAGTGATAGCACGGGGACCAATGAGCATGATACTGCAGATGAGAGGTCAGTTCCAGCTTATTGTTTTTCTGTTGGAAGCCACGAGTCTCAAGAGAAAGATCTGCACTCAACTAGCCATAGCCCTCAACAAACTATATCAGAGGACACTTCTCAGTCTAGGGACCTCCATCCTGAAGCCGATGTGGTTTCCCATGCACCAAGTTTGCCACATTCTGATCAGTATAGATTTTCTCCGTCTGATGGTTCTGGAGTTGGAAGCAGAAGTACCCATTCTGAACCTGAAAAGGTTATACTGTTAACTGAACGTAAGCAAAACTCAGTAAGAGATATATGTGTTGCCAGTGAGATGCAGTCACCATACAACGAGTCTGATGATCCTGAATTCACTACAGATTCATTAAATGTGCCACCAGATGCTGGTCACACTAGAGGCACCAAGGCTGGCGATTCATTTCTGACCAATCTCATTAAAAAGAGTTTCAAAACGAACAATGGAACGCGCAATGGAAGAGCAAAGGTGTGTGTAAATGGCTTTCCTATCTCTAATCGTGCAGTCAGGAAGGCTGAGAAACTAGCTGGACCAATCTGTCCTGGTGACTATTGGTATGTTTCTCATGCTTGTCTAATGAATTTTGCATTAACCTATGTTTCACCACATTAAAAATGGGATTCTTAAGACAATCCTGATGTTTTGTGTGCTTAGGTATGACTACCGAGCTGGCTTCTGGGGTGTCATGGGACGGCCCTGCCTTGGAATGATACCCGTAAGAGCTGCTGTTGTGAATTTTATGCATTTTATTAACTAAAACTCAGAGCTCTAAATGGAAATTTTGAGTGCAGCCTTATATTCCAGAGTTTAATTACCCCATGCCCAAGAACTGTGCTGGCGGAAACACTGGCGTATTTGTCAACGGGAGAGAACTTCACCAGAAGGATTTGGATTTACTTGTAGCTAGAGGACTTCCTGATTCTCGTGGCAGATCTTACATGGTAGAAAATTCTGGAAAAGTTTCAGATGAAGAAACCGGTGAAGAACTTTATGGCCTTGGCAAGCTCGCACCAACGTAAGCATCATCTTTATTACTGAAATTTTGCATATGCACCTCTGATCTTGCTCCGGTGATACAGTTTGAATTTAGGATCATACTTTTTGAAGAACAATCTGGTGTAATATGATTTTTTTTAGTGCGTCAGACATTTTTAATGCTAATCACATTTCACTTCCCAACTTAAAATGTTGTGCTTGATACTGCCTAAACAGGTTATTCATGTGTGTGGTTTTGTCAAGTTAGTCTTACATCCTGTAGTTGTACTCTACAGGCCCTGCTAACTGAAGTATACGTACTTATTCTTTCTATTACGCAGGGTTGAGAAAATGAGGCGTGGATTTGGCATGCGAGTCCCAAGGTTCATCCAGTGACAGGTCAAGGAAACGCAACAATTAAAACTCAGAAGCTTAGACGCAAATCATTAGAAATGTTTCTTGTCTAGAGGAGATCATTGGAGTTGCGAGGCTAGTTTCATTGGAGTCACTATTGTAATTTTGCGTGAAGTTTTACCTTGTAAAAAAGCTTCTATCCTTATTATTGCTGTTATTATTTTTGCATGTTGATCCAGCATGGAAGAGCAATTTGAAGCCATTACCTTTATGGAATGCATCGAATTAGTGCTATTTGGATTGAGCTGGATATTGACTGCCTACAGCTGAAGAATGCTCTCGTCTCTTCTGCCCTCAACTTTGCACCTGCAGTCATCACGCTCGGAGAAATCAATCCTCGGATCTCCGTATCCCCTTCATTCATGTTACCGTCCCATTAAACATGTTGATCGATCATGTTAGCTCTGTCGCACACGAACTTGATAGTGCCTGGCTGGGGTTCGTAGTTCGGGCCTAATGGGCCGCACGAATGAACTGCTCGGGCTGGAGAAATGCTTGTGCATGCTCGTTGACAAATGGGTCACGATTTTTTTCGCACTGAGATTTTCTTTGGATCCATCAACAGCGTCAAAATACTAATAAATTATTTAGATTTTTATTTTGTATATCTACAGAGGAAAAGCTCAGTCAAAGGCTCTTCATTCATCCACGACTCCAAAATCTAAAGCCAACTACTAAAACAAACATTAAAAGATATTATATTAAAATCCTTTTCCAACGCCCAACGACCTTCTATGTTCAGTTGTCGGCTTGTTGCTCACAAGTTTTGGTACTATCTTTCAAAGTATAAATATTTTTAAGTTTAGATAAAATCAAAACTTTTAACTTCTATCAATAATATCTAAAAAATTACATAATTTTTAATATAAAAATATCATTTTTATAAAATTTTATTTAATAATAAATTCAAAAAATATAATTTTTTATATAATAAAATATTATTAATAAATTAAAATGATAAAAATTTGAGTTTGATTAAATCTAAAAATGCCCTTATATTTTAAAACGGAGTGAGGACTCCGTATCGCAGAAGCGGCGGCACAGATGAACACCTCTGGTCCACTAGACAAACGCACGGCACACAAAGGGAAACAGCAGCCTCCTCTCCCTTTGCACCCCCATGGAAGCAGACGGCCAGCGGCACACCGCACAAGTGTCACGCTTTCGTCGCCTACGTGCAGTATGCAGTGCTTATTTTATTGCACATCTACCCTGTTGAGTCAAAACTCTGCTGTGATAATTTTTTTGAGGAAGTAGTAATCAGGAGGTGTGGCAATGTGTTTTTTTCTCAAACTCTTAGATATATGTGTGTGCTCAAACGTTTCAAATTTATTAAAGCCTGGAGAGTACTCTGTACCTCATAATTTAATTTCAAAGTAAAAAAATATTTGAATTTGAATTTTATTCCAAGAATCTATCTTCAGTTTCAAACATTTAACTCTTCCAATATAAAATATTATCTCTGAAGGATATGCTACTAGAAATTATGCAATCTATTGATATATAAGACAATTAATGCATTTTGCTGAAAAACTAACAACGGCATGATTGATGTGTATATTACCTCACCAATCGTGGATGGCTGAGTATACTTTTCCTATTATTGTATTTTCTTCCTCCAATAATGTTGTATTGACTCCAAATTCTGATATGACTTCATTTTTATCTTTCATCCATGCACTTAAAAATTATAAGGGACTATATTTCATACTTCCTCTGTTCACTTTTATAGGTGGTTTTAGCTTTTAGCACAAAAATTAAAGAAAAGTGAAAAAGTATGGTACGTAGAAAACGAGAAAAAAAAAGATAGAGATAGAGATTTATTGGAAAGAGAGAAATGTGTATTGAGAAGTGATAATAACATATATTGAGAAACAAATTTTGAATACTGACTTGTATTTGTAAACAAAGGGAGTATATTTTATTTAGAGATTCATCGTTTTAAATAGAGTATGCGTTATCATGTGGGCTTTAGAAACTCGATACTATGATTTAGATTTTGAAAGTACGAGCTCAGGATACCTTTTTTCATATAAGAATGATTGTCGTGTTGTAACGGTTAACAGGTCTAAGAAAGCTTATTTTTTTGAAACATCTCTTTACAACTGTAGTATCTGATCTTTATACGCACACGTACATCCACTCACACCACAACACACACTAACACAACTGTAGCGTATAAAGCTAGACCTATAATTACACCCAATGAAATCCGAGATCAAAGACGCAATATATTAGATTCCAGTGTGTGATGAGGTCCACTCACACCACAACACACACCAACACAACTGTAGCGTATAACTCTAGACCTATAACTATACTCAATAAAGTCCGAGATCAAAGATGAAATCTATTAGACTAGTGTGTGATGAGGAGCATCCTCTTCCCTTTGTTTGTAAGGCTATGCGAAGAGAGGCAGTATCTAAAATTTATTTAGAAAATAAAGCTATGCGAAGAGAGGCAGTATCTAAAATTTATTTAAAAAATAAATCCTGAGGGAGGTAATCCAATGTTGATCCTAGAGATCGAACGTGGATCCCAAAGATCGAACGTTGGGCGGTAGGCTGACAGCCGCATGCCTTGCCACTCGAGTTGAAGCTCGCTCTCGGTCTAAGAAAGCTTATGTTGTACCTAGTGGTCAATAAAACCACGGTACATAACATAACTGTGCACATCATCATTAGTTATAAACGATAAAATTGTACGGTACCACTGCCCTTCAACAGCTTAAGTAACTCTTGACATTTCGAGAACTAATTTGCATATCAGATTTTTAAAATGACTTAGATGCATTCCTCTAATTCAACTTTATGTCCTTTTTCCAACCTCTAGTCACACCTCTCGTGGGTAGAATTTATGATTTCATTTTAATCGCTAAAACCGGTAGAGACCAATTTGACGAAAACCACAAAAAACGTAAAAATCGGTCGAAAATTGTTTCAAATCAAATTTGAACGAACTGCTACATTAAACTGTTCGATTTCACCGGTCAGAGGAGCAGTTTCAACGGTTAGCCAACATGTTTCTTCGGTTTTTACGGTTTCAAATTTAAAAATTTAAAACTCACCGGTTTTATCGATAAGCCGAGTGGTTTTATCAGTTTTCGGTATTCTGAAATTTTTTAAATTTTTAAATAAAAATTAAAACCACAATGTTAAAGTCGAAAATTGTGAAAACCGAGTGGTTTTATCCGTTTTGTGAACGCTGCTCGTGGGTACCCCTTGCAAAAAACTCAACTCCTTGTTTGGCAGTTTCTCAATACCCCACCCTGGCGCAACAGTATCTAAGCCTGCTCTTCACCGTCTTCAGTCTTTCTCTACCGCGTGTCAGAAAACGTGACCCCACATAAGTAACTGGGGCTGCTGCAACGATCCATAGTCGTACGTACTTCCACCGTCACCGACACGACCGCAGCGCCTCGCCGCCAAGAACACTCGCGCTGTTGTCGGTGGCGGTGTCCCCGACTCCAGGAGAATTCGGGCCAAGGATGGGGACGGAGCTGTCGCCCGCGCCCGCGCCGGCGCAGCAGAGGAAGGGGGTGGTGGTGGGCGGCAGGGCGGTGCTGAAGGTGCTGCTGTTCGTGCTCCTCGCCGGCCTGGCGCTGTGGCTGCTCGTCGGCCCATCGGTCTACCTCCTGCCGCCCACCGCCTCGGCGGAGGCGGCGGCCGCGCTCGTCATGACGGCGCCGGCGCGGGAAGTACCCGCCGGTGGCAGGACGCCTCCGATCGGTGAGCAATTCTCGCGTTGTTCTTTACCCCTTTGTTCTTCTGTTGTTTCTGGAAACAAGGATGACGTGCAGTTGTGGTTACTGGTTAGTTTCACAATTCTCATGGAGAAATGTTTTGGGTTGGGATCTGCCAAGAACAAATTCTCCTTTTGTATAGCTGGAATTTCAATTTTTGGTTTTAGCTCGAGAAGAGAGCTAGTCCAGGGCTCCTATATTGGTGTCAAAATATATATTCCCTGTAAATTTTAAAAACCTTTTTGATTCTCCACTTACATTCCATAGTTCATTGGTAAGGGTTCTCCCTTACTACCTCTGTTCTAAAATGTAAGAATTTTTAGATTTGACCAAAGTCAAAATTATTCAACTTTGACCATTAATAATTAATTATTTTTATCATATATAAATTATGTTACTAGATTTACTTTATGAAATAAACCTTTATAATATGTAATCTTTATATTGTAAATTAATTAATTTTTAAGATATTATTAGTCAAAGTTAAAAGAATTTGACTTTGATCAAATCTAAAAATATTTATATTTTGAAATGGACGGAGTAGTTAAACAACAGTAAAAATACAGGCCATTACATTAACAATATAAAATAGAAAAAAAATAAGAGATATTAGATGAGGACACCAAAATCCTAAAGAGATACGAGTTTTTAAAGCTTGAATGATGCTTTGCATCTCACTAATTTCTGCGGGAGTTGAACTGATTAACTTGAATTGTTTAGTTCTTGCTCAGGGTGCCGCGCTCGTCTCATCCTTGGATTTGGTGTACTTGTTCTGTTTGACCCTAGATGCATTTTTTTTGTTAAAGTTCACTTCTTTGGCATTTTGTACTTTATTTGTTGGCTCGACGAAATGCTGAGATAGAGGATGCGATTGATCTTTCCATTAGAATTCAGATTCTCTGAAAAAGTGCGCGATCATTGCTTCATAGGCTCTGATTGAGAGGATCTTCGACTGGGATCAGAAAAATGGCAAGGTTTTTGGTTTCCAATGATGCCTCCTTTCATTTTTCTCTTGTTTGCTAAAATGTTTGTTTTTAACATATTCTGTGCGACTTATTTGCGTATTTGTATCTGCTCTAATATGTTGCTTGTGATTGACAGCAACAGATGACACTAGTGTGGAAGATTCAAGATCTTCAACAGCTCTAGACAAGAAGCAAGTTTCCAAAGAAGGTATGTTCCTTAAGCTCTAAATGCTCTAATTATGGAAGGTAGAGCTTCCCAGAAGGCGCTTCCTAAAATTTGCATCAATTTATATGAAAAAACATCTCATCCTCTGATGAAAATGCATTGTGTGTTTGGCTTGATTTTCCTGATCTACCTGACATTTTGATCATTAATTCTATCATTTTGTAACTGTCCAAACAATTTCTTCGGTCTGGCAGAAAGTTGTAATCTGTTCCATGGCGAATGGGTGCCTAATTCAGCAGGGCCGGCTTATACTAATGCTAGCTGCCGCTTTATTGAGACTCCTCAGAACTGCATGACAAACGGAAGACCTGACACCGGTTACCTCTATTGGAGATGGAAGCCGTATGGCTGTGACATACCACCGTTCGACAGTAAAAAGTTTTTAGATGGCATGCAGGGCAAGCATTGGGCGCTTATTGGCGACTCGATCCTTCGCAATCATGTCCAGTCATTGCTATGTCTTCTTTCTAAGGTATTTCGTGATTTCTATGTTTCACTTATTGATATTATAAGTTCTTAACCTCATGAGTCATGATGCACATGATGCCATAATGTAGTATTTAGATGTTATTTGCTTACCAACCTCTAGTTTTAGTAATTCATTCAGCTTTTCACATGTTTAAAGTTTGCAATTATTCATAGAAATATAAACCAGGGATTATTTTTCAGAGTCCATGGTATCACTCTCAAAAGAATAAGTTCTCTATATCAAGGTTTATATCCCAAAACGAAAAAAGATCTCTCTGATGATAATTTGTGTTGCCTGATTCAGGTTGAAGATCCCACTGAGGTGTACCATGACGCGACCTTCAGATCCAGAAGATGGCACTTCCCTTCACACAACTTCACAGTCTCTCTCCTCTGGGCGCCATTCCTCGTCAAAGCAGAGATATCCGAGGACGAAAACGGGGTCTCATCGTCCGAGCCGCAGCTACACCTCGACGTCCTGGAACCGAGCTGGACGACGCAGTGGGAGAGCTTCGATCACGTCGTCATGTCAACCGGCCAGTGGTTCTTCAAAACAGCGGTCTACCTCGAGAACGGAGCCGCGATCGGCTGCCACTCCTGCCGGAACAAGAGCCTGACGGAAACAGGCTTCGAGTACCCGTTCCGCCGGTCGCTCAGGGAGGTGTTCCGGTTCGTCGCGTCGTCGGCGGCGGCTCATCACAAGCCGGTGGTGTTCTACAGGACGTGGACGCCCTCGCACTTCGAGAACGGCGAGTGGTTCAGCGGCGGGACGTGCAACAGGACGGCGCCGTTCAGACGACCCGGGGAGGCCGGCGACCGAGCGCTGGATTACAGCATGTGGAGGATCGAGACGGAGGAGTTCGGCAAGCCGGTGGGGAGCAACGGTGACCGCATGAAGCTGCTCGACACGTTCGAGCTCTCTCTGCTCCGGCCGGACGGGCACTCGGGGCCGTACAGGACGTATCATCCTTTCGAGAAGGGGAGGACGGGGAAGGTCCAGAATGACTGCCTGCACTGGTGCTTGCCGGGTCCTATCGATGCGTGGAACGATATAATCATGCAGATGCTGCCCAAGAACTAGAAGCTCGAGGAACGGCATGCCATGGAGATGCGACCTGATGTTGATGTCAGTGCTGATTCAAGCCAGATTTTTCATACACTGCTTATTTCTGGGTAGTGTGGTGTATCATCCACTGGCGCAAGTTTGAGGTGTAGATAGCTTCGATCAAACCTCTTAACAAGCCAGTATGGTGGCTGTGCTTGAGCAATCTGTCACAACAGATGGACCTTCTCCTGATGTGTAATAGCATGTCATGTTCGGACGCATTGTAAGAGGAATTACCAAGATATAAATGAGGTAGCCTGTAATGCATACAAAAGGGCTCCAGTTACTAAAATCTCTTGTTGGAGTGCAAAATTATGCTGCTATATCTGTGAAGACCAAATGAGATGTACCACAATTGCATGCTGTGAATCCTGCGATAATCTTGTGAATTCCTGCGTTCCAAAGGAAGCCTATATGGCGAATGTAGTTTGCTTAAAAAAGCATATAAGTTGAACTCAAAATCACATTACGTCATTTGTGAGTGGTTTTATGATACAAACAGTGATAGTTCAGAGCTCCATTGAAGCAAAAGTACAAAAAAAAAATGACAACTTGTAACACTTCAGCAACATCTCATTCTATATTTACATGATCTTCAAGAACATCACTTAGAGTCAGCTCCTGTCCCTTATTGAGAGTAAGATTAACGGATTATTGTAGTTCACAACACCACACCGCACAATATCGATATCCCTCTTAGCTTGATCTGCTTCCCTTCACCGGTGATTTCCAGTTGACTTTACAAAAGCCCAAGGGTCAACTTTTACCTGCAAATACCAAGGTAACTCAAAAAAAGAAGAGAAATTGCCAAAAAAAAGTTAGGGTGGCAGATCCCCAAACATAAGTCATTTAGTTTGTGCTATATGGTCTGCAAAATTTGTGCAAGTCCCATTCTAGTCCATATCCACGAACATGATACCATGGATGCGGTTAATGATGAATAACCATCCATACTTGAGATCCTTTGGCATTTCCTCCAGTTTATCAAAAATAAACACTTGTAACAAGCAAAATTTTGGTACTGAAAATCAAGGCAACAGAGCATTTGGGAACCAACATGGTCAAGAAGACATGTACACATGCCTAGATTTCTATTTTGTCCCATTAAGCATACTAACAAGTCAAAATCTTTCTGTGGCATCTTGTAATCCTAGTAGTTGATACAATCTTGAAGCAACGCAGCAAGTACTCCATCCTAACACTGGCCCCTACTCTGTTCTCTGTGTGTGCAGTCAAATGGGGATCAATCCCAACACCACATGCAGGATTTTTCTAGGCATTCTTCATATGAAGTAACAAATCAAGGAAAGAATCTTACGACAAGAGACAGCGCGTTCTCGCAAAAATCACCTTTCCTCACTTGGCAGCCGCGTCACCCTTGGCTTCCGCGTCGTGGGGCTCCGCCCGGGACGGGAGAGGGTTGGAGCCCTTGACGAGCCACCCGAGCGCAAAGAAGGCGCCGCCGGCGAGGATGGCAGTGCCCCAGGCGTGGGAGTACCAGCGGCTATACTGCCGCACCGCGAACCGCCACTGGTCCCGCAGCGTGGCGGCGTCGGGGATCGACGCGTCCGGCGGGTGCGGGTACCCGCCGCCTCCGCCCGCGTGCGCGCCGCCGCTGCCG
>BCLF01000107.1:229886-277805 GCA_001602275.1 Zoysia japonica | reverse complement strand
CCGCTGCCGGGCCCGCGGGCCCGGACGACGCCGCCCTCCGTCGACGGCGGCGGAGGAGGCGGTGGCGTGGTGGGCTTCTCCTGGCTCGCCATTTCAGGCCTGACCTGCTGGTGAGAAGAATGGAGTGGGCTTAAGAGTGGTAGGCTCGAAATACTGGCAGAGGTACGCACCGCGAATATGGGCCAGGCCCAGTCTCATCCTCAGTGGGTTCCACTTTTGTGATGGTACACGGCAGCTAATTACACAGAGTATTATTTTGATTAATGTGTCTTGATTGTTACTAGTACATGAAAATTGTTTGGTCATCCGTAATCACCTAACAGGTTATCTCGATGAGTCATGATACAACCTGCTCCTCTGTTTTTATTATTTCCCACATGGAGTCATGCTCTATCCATTCTTTGACCTAGAAAGATTATACTAGTTCATTTCAATCTATCTACTATATCGTATTTTATTTGGGTATTTTATTTGGCAGGAGTTTTGTCCAATCCTTCTATTAGCATCATTGCAATTCAGAGTCCAATTATTTCATATATAAAAAAATGGAACAAATTTGTTACCAAGTGATGGGCAAATTTAAATTCGAAACCGCGGAGTTTCCCGGTGCACATCCAGACCCGCTTATGAATTTTACTAAACAGGAAGTCCCGGAATCAATCCCTTTTTTTTATCTATATTGCACTCAACATAAATGATGTCCAACAAGAACTTAACCTTTCTTGATAGTTTACTTTACAAACCAACTATAGTGCAAATGCATGGTTGCAGTAATGACTTAACAGTTGTGATCCACACTACCGCACGAGACTACAAGACGACCTCGAATTGCACCATGGACGCTGTCGCTTTCTTGCTGCCGGTGAAGCGTTCGGACTGCGACTTACGGAGCGCGCCCGGGCCAGGATCCACCGGAGACGACCCCTTCTCCGCGCTGCTGCTGCCGCCGCTTTGCTCCTCGGGGATAGAGGTGAGCACGCCGGAGCCGGACCACGGAGACCCAACGCCACCGCCGCTGCAGTCCTCCGTCCGGTAACGACCCGCGCTCCGCGCCCTGCCAGCGGCTGGGAACAGGCGCAGCCGGGTCACCTTGGAGAACAGCCTCCGAAGCAGCGCGGTCAGCCGCCCGCTCCCGCGTCTCGGCCGTCGCCGGTGCTGGGCGTGGACGTCGGCCGGCGACGTTGTTCCGGCGGAGAGGTGCGGCATGGAGAGGGACCGGCCGGAGCCGAGCACGGCGGCGTCGAGCTGGCGCCTGAAGGCGGTGAGCTCGTACGAGTCGTAAAGCGCGCTGCCGCAGTCCCACACGAGAAGCGGGGCGCCGCTGATGATCATGTGATCGGGCGTCGCCATCTTTAAATTAACCTCTCACCTTTTGCCTGCGATCCAAGGAGCAAGAAACGGATGAGAGAGCGAGAGGATGGGAATGCGAGAGGATGGGAACAGGTGGAGACAGTGAGAGGGGGCAGCAAAAGCTGATCAGGAGTTTTCCAGGTGGGTGCAGGGAGGCGACATGAACGGCAGGGTGTTGCAGCTTGTGAATTGTGATCGGCAAAGATATATGAACGATCAAAGCTAGTGGCTTCCACTCCAGTTGGTCTTGCAGCACCGAGCCCGACGGCGACGCGCAATAGGATATACCACCTCCAGTTGCCGGGAACGAGAGCGACGTGCAGTATGATAGCACTTCCAGTCAGAACACATAAGCTTAAAAATCATGGAGTTTAGGGATGGTATGTTAGCCAAGTAAGGATGAAACCTACGAAATAAAATAGGTTAGTCTTACTATGTCCACATATGTGGGAAATAATAATGTATCAACGACTCAATTAATTTAGGAATTGGGGCAGGTCTTATCCTTGGTCTCTACTAGTATTGCTTAGCGTTCGTAATACAGTAATTTAATATGAACCAAACTTCCTTTTGTCCGTAGCTTATTTCCTCAGTTTTAAAATTTTTATTGTCTTCAAATTTGAATTAACCGGCAACAATAATTTTTGAACGGAGCCAGTAGTTAACTACGGATACTTTTCTGGCACGTGAAAAGACCCACACCACAAAAACAATCATCCATCAGAGGTGCGCGCAAATGAGACAAAATTGGATCGCCAAATCGCTCGTTTGAACAAGCGAACAATTATATTCCTCCCCACACGAAACATCGAAGTCAAATCGCAAAAAAATAAATAAATAAGGAAACATGGAAGTCTGGTGGTTGCTGAGTGGCGCGTTTGAATAATGGACATCATCCCAAACTAAGCATTACTGGCCATTCTAATCTAGATAGATGGTGCTATACTATTCTTTCGCTTTAAACTCTGCTCCAGGCCGGTCTCCAACCACACTGTCCTAAGCAACTAGAATGACATATAAATCATATGATATAATTACTCAAACTTAAATATATATGTATTTGGTAAGCTCTCGTACAATCCTGCATGCTTGAACTTTTTTTCATGACCAGGATCTGTCTTTGCAAAGGCACTCCGACGACTGATGAATAAGGATATGCAAACAGTACATATAGTATGTTTGAATAATCATTCCAGCTGAAGATTGAATAATATACGAGGACTGAAACGAAGGAAATGATAAAAAGAAAATCTTTCACGCTGATGTTAGATACAGTAAAAAGGAGTTTCACTGCAATTAAAGAAAAGCGGACGAGGCCACGAGGGTGAAGCTAGTCATCCACCCAGCGTGTTGTTGCACCTATTCTAGTAGTACTACATATTCAACCCTTTCTATTGTCTCGTCCGAACACTTTGACTTTTTCCCACTCGAATGAGCAAGAGATGCTCTACTCTGCCTAGCCTCCGAGAGATTAACGAGAATTATTTTAAAATTGCATGTTGCCTATTTTTTTTTTACCTTGGCATGTGAAGTACGCTGAATCTGCAGTGTCTACATCCCGGGCCAGACATGTCTGAATTGCTTGTCTGTCAGAGAATTCTCCGCTCACGGGCCAACGGCCCAACACAGCATTTGCGTTCGGCAAAGTCTAGATAGTAGATCATGCTTTGGGACTCGTCATCGACGGAACTCCATCCATTATTCCATGCAAACATGACGCCAGATCGAAGCAGCCATTCACAAGCTCCAGGAGACATCTTTTCTGGCTCCGCATCAAGTCGCGACCATGCATCTCCCTGGAGGCCGTCGATCGTTCCCGACGAGACGTAGCTGTAGCCAAAGGATGACGAACTTATTCACGCGTACTCTCTTCGTACTCGTAATTCAAACCATTTTAAATTTTATTTTAGTCAAACATAAAAAATTACAAATAACTTTTAAATTATAAAGTTTAAAAATATAAAAATCATATGAGTAAATTTGCTTTTTTAAAAATATTTTTATAAAAACATATATATATATATCACTTTTTAATAAATATTTTTAAAACAAATCAAAGTCAAATTTATGTTTTAAAGATTGTATCGTTGTCTAAAATAAATTGAATTGTGAGTGCTCTTAATTTCCGCCCTCATTTAAGCCGCCCTCATTTACGCCCTGCTGCGCAGGGGCCTGCAGATCTACGTACAGATACAGTTACGTGTGTTGAAATGGGAAATTATTCTCCGCCTTGCCAACAGCACTACACCTAGCTAGGCATGTCATACACTCATACCTCTTTCGTGGTTGCCATTCAATGCACTGAGCTTGGCTTCAATGAAGCTTCACCGATCGCTCGATCGATCGATGGTCCTGGTATGAAAACTGGAGGGACGGAGGTAGACATATGGATGCACATATATGTAAACATATATGCATACTGAAGTTATAATTTTTTGCTAGTAATGAAAAGAGAGACTTTCATTCGTATGAAACATATATACTGTACAATCATAACCCAACCACTGCTTAATTAATACACAAGGCGACTACTTTCAGAGTTTTTTGAAACTTGAATCTGTTGCATGCAGTGGGTTATTCATGGAGCTGAGGCTAGAGAAAATGGGTTCGATATATTATAGAGAATGTCTGAATGTGTGCTACGAGTAGCAGTAATTTGTGCTATAATCACCTTGTGGCACACGAGAAATTCAATCCCAGACCTGACAATCTGACATGTGCACACCCGTAATTGTCCTCGTCCTTTGGCAACCGCAATTCTGTTTGGACACCGGCGTGGACACAGGACGATCGTTTGTCGTCTGGCTGTTGTTTTCTTCTCCGCCTGACACGCCGCTATCAAACGGTCAGTGCCAGTACTACTCTCTCTCTCTCTCTCTCAGAGATCGAGTGAACGCGATGCAGATCGATGGATCCATCATAATCTTGTTTTGTTCATCAATCAAACCTGTAAACTTAGCTAACTGCAGTCATGCTCTCCATGTAAACTTGTTGACCTTGAACCGGGCTGATCGACTGATGCACTAGCAGTAGTTGGGATCCTCTTGCGTTCCTGTAGACCAGTCTCCTCTGCTCTACCGTTAGTTTGGCTCCCATCTCCATCAGTGGCTTGCGTACGATACATTCAATGACGGGCGTTACTTTCTGTATTCGCTGATCCTGCGCTCTTGTATTTTATCTTGATACTCCTACTTGTTTCATTCAAAATTGTGATCCGTCTAAAACCTGGACGTCCCAACATGATATGTATACATGTTTATGTACGTAATTTGTAAATCTGTATATCATGAGTGTGTACTTTTGAAATTTTCTGCTCTATTTATCTTGATACTAGTAAGACATTGTTGTTAATGTGAATTTCAAAAAATATACGCACGCTAACCGTATTTGCAAATTATATATTATTGAGTTCCATAGCTAATTAATAAGGATGTTGACCACAAGATACTACTACGAGGAAAAGTGACTTTTCTTCTTCAATCTAACATTACGATGGCCAATAAGGCAAATTAAGAAGTTGTGCACAATGGCCATTGGGAAGTTAATATTTCTATGGCCGATACAGGACCACAAGTTTCCCTATCTTTTCAAATAACTCTATTAGTTAGTGCATAACATATGTTACCTTAAATCTTCTCACATGCTTCCATTTATGTATCTTCCATGTCAGAATAAGCAGCAAGTATGTCAAGGGCACCGGGGGATAGGGTAGGCACACCCCGGCTACGTAGTTCGTAGCCACGATCCGTGTTGGGGCGAGGTTTTACCCCTCAGCGCCCGTTTTGTTGAGAAGGGGAGAAGTAGAGATAATTGTTCTTGCTTAATCCCGAATGACCGCTTACAAGGACTCTTATAGGCCTTAGGCTTGACAGGCTCTAACAAACCACTCCTAAATCAGGGGCCCCTTGATTGGTTCTCCTTTAATCTAGTCACTTTCTAAACCGAACCCTGTGCTGGTGCCTGCCGCGGTGGCCGCGTCGGCCGCGTCGCTCTGGCGCACTGCTGCACGCCGCGCATCTCGACCCCGTCTATTCCTGGCATATGTGCGGCCCCACATGACATCTCTCCCCCCGTCGAGTAGCAGCTTGTCCTCGAGCTGGAAGGCCGGGTATTTGGCGGTGAAGGTGTCGACGTCTTCCCAGGTAGCCGATGCAGCCGACTCGCCCTTCCACTGGACAAGAACCTGGTGCACACCGCGCGCCAAGCGTGCCCGCACGGCCCGCTCCGGTTCAGGGACCGACGCGCCATGGTGGATGGGGGGCAGTGGTGGTGTAACATCCGGTGGCGGTCCGCGGAACTTCTTGAGGAGACCGATGTGGAACACATCGTGCAGCCGAGAGCGAAGCGGAAGGGCCAGGCGGACAGCGACGTCGTTGATGAGTTCGATGACGCGGTAGGGGCCGAAGTAGTGCGGCTTGAGCTTGCCGGTGACGGCCTGGGGAATGGACGAAGCTGCCCGCTGACGAAGACGAAGGAGGGCCCAATCTCCCACCTGATACGCGACATGACGGTGGAGCTTGTCGTAGTGCTTCTTCTGGACCGCCTGCGCCTGCTCCAGGCGATAGCGGATGTCTGCCAGGAACTCGTCACGCTCCTCCATGTTCCTGGCGACAGCGGCCACCCGTGTGTCTCCTGTCTCATAAGACCGGATGGTCGGAGGATCGCGCCTGTAGACGACTCGGAACGGCGTGTCCCTCAGCGAGGACTGGTAGGCGGCATTGTAGACGTACTCCGCCCATGGCAACCAGCGCAGCCACTGTCGAGGTCGATCGCCGGTGAGGCAGCGTAGGTACATGACGATGATGCGGTTGGCAGCTTCTGACTGGCCGTCGGACTGAGGGTGGAACGCCGAGGTCATGTGGAGCTTGGCGCCCATCAGGCGCATGAGCTCTCGCCAGAGCGTCGAGGTGAAGACCGGATCGCGGTCGGACACCATGGACTGTGGGATGCCGTGAAGCCGCACTATGTCGGTGAAGAAGGCTTGCGCGACGGACTCAGCGGAGTACGGGTGCGCCAGGGGAATGAAGTGGCAGTACTTGCTGAACCTGTCCACCACTGTCAAGATGACGCACTTGCCATGGATGCGCGGCAATGCCTCCACGAAGTCGAGCGCGATGTCCGTCCAGACACCCTGGGGGATGGGCAGGGGAAGGAGAAGTCCTGCCGGGTGGAGGTGCTCTAATTTGTACCTTTGACATGTCACGCATGAGCGCACGAGGTCCTGCACCAGCTGTCGCATGTGAGGAAAATGAAAGTCGCGGCGGAGGTGATGTAGTGTGCGTTGGACCCCTTCATGCCAGTCCCCGTGCACGGTCACCATGATCTCCTGGACGAGTGGTGACGCCGGGGGGATGTATAGGCGGCCGCCGAACTGGACCATGCCGTCGACTAACGTCCACGGTGCGCCGCAGGAGCCTGCACGGAGCTCGTCCCGTATGGCGCCGAGGGCAGGGTCGGTGTCCTGCACTTGACGGAGACGCGTGATGAAGTCGAAATGCGGGGTGGAGATGGCGAGAATGCTCCTCTCGTCCGTGCCGCGGCGAGACAAGGCGTCTGCCACCACGTTCGCCATGCCCGGCTTGTATTCGACGGAGAAGTCGAAGCCCAACAGTTTCCCCACCCAGTGGTGCTGGGGGATTGTGGCGAGACGCTGATCCAACAGGTACTTGAGGTTGTAATGATCCGTCTTGACGAGGAATCGACGGCCCCAGGGGTACGGTCTCCAGTGCCGTATGGCATGGACGAGGCCGATGAGCTCCCGCTCATAGGCGGCGAGGGAGCGATGTCGTGGTGTGACGGGGCGGCTGAAGAACGCAATTGGGTGCGCGTCCTGGATGAGCACGGCGCCGAATCCGTGCGAAGACGCGTCGCACTCCACGACAAAGTCCTTGGGGAAGTCCGGCA
Organism: Zoysia japonica; assembly: GCA_001602275.1. Taxonomy (NCBI): domain Eukaryota; kingdom Viridiplantae; phylum Streptophyta; class Magnoliopsida; order Poales; family Poaceae; genus Zoysia; species Zoysia japonica. Next base: position 270,551 of record BCLF01000107.1, on the reverse strand, counting down.
TCGCCAGGATCGGGGCCGAGGTGACCGCCGCCTTGAGCGCGTTGAAGGCCGTGGCTGCGGCGTCGGTCCAGGAGAAACCTTCCTTCTTGAGGAGGGCGGTCAGCGGCGCGGCGACGGAGCCGAAGTTGTGGACAAATTTGCGGTAGTACCCTGCCAAGCCGAGGAAACCGCGCACCGCCCGCGCCGAGCATGGCACCGGCCAGTCATGGATGGCCTGCACCTTGGCTGGATCCATTGCGACGCCCGCCTCGGAGATGATGTGACCGAGGTACAAAACGGATGTGACACCGAATGCGCACTTCGCCCGCTTGACGAAGAGATGGTGCTGGCGCAGCGTGGAGAGGACGGCGCGGAGGTAGCGAAGGTGGTCGGCCCATGTCTTGTTGTATATCAAAATGTCGTCAAAGAAGACAAGGACAAACCGGCGGAGGAAGGGTCGCAAGACGTCGTTCATGAGCGCCTGAAATGTCGCTGGAGCGTTGCACAGTCCGAACGGCATCACCAAGAACTCGTAGAGGCCCTCGTGTGTGCGGAACGCCGTCTTGTGGACATCACCCGGCCGCATGCGAACTTGGTGGTACCCGGAGCGAAGGTCCAGCTTGGAGAAGAATCGGGCGCCATGGAGTTCGTCGAGCAGTTCGTCGAGCAGTTTGTCCACTACGGGAATCGGGAACGCGTCCTTAACGGTGAGGGCGTTCAGGGCGCGATAGTCGACGCAGAAGCGCCAGGAGCCCTCCGCCTTCCTGACGAGGAGGACCGGCGAAGAGAACGCCGACGCGCTGCTGCGGATGATGCCCTGCTCCAACATCGCGGCGCATTGCCGCTCCAACTCGTCCTTGTGGGACGCAGGGTACCGGTACGGCCGGACCGCCACCGGTTGCGCGCCGGGCTTGAGGACGATGCTGTGGTCGCGGGCGAGCGGAGGTAGAAGTCCCTGGGGCTCCGCGAAGACGTCCCCGAAGTGTGCTAGCAGTTCGTCCAGGAGGGACTCGCTGGCTATCGTGGTGCGGACGCCCGGCGCGCTGGTCGTCGCCACGCCCGTCCAGCACACGACGCGCCCTGATGCTGGAAGGACATCTTCCGCGCGCTGAAGTCCCAGAGCACCGGCCCCAATGTCATCAGCCACTGCGTACCGAGGACCAGGTCGCACCCGGCGAGTGGCATCACGAAGAGATCGACGCGGAAAGAGTCGTTGTCGATGGTGAGCAGTGCCTGCCTAATGACGCCAAGGCAGGAGACGCGCTCGCCGTTCGCCACTGTAGCCGTGAGGCGTGGGCGACGCTGCAGAGGCAGCCCGGTACGGAGGGCCGCGTCCTCGGCGATGAAGTTGTGCGTGGATCCCGAATCGAGTAGCGCGGTGAAGACGGCAGCGCCCACGGCCACCTGGATCTGCATGGTGTCGCTGAAGGGCACCCTAGCGATCGCGTTGAGGGAGAAGTGCGGGGTCTCCTCCCCGGCGGCATCCGCATCAGCAGCGGCCCCGTCGTCGGAGTCGTCTTCGATGACGCTGTCAAGGAGGAACAGCCGCTTGCAGACCCGATTGTGCCCGCGACCAAACTTTTCATCGCAGTTGTAGCAGAGACCGAGGCGACGACGCTCCTCCTGTTCTGCCTGAGTTAGCCGACGAACCGGTCGGCCCTCCACGGTGACTGTGGCCGGCGCGGTCTTGTCTGCCCTGTCCGCCGGCGGTGTCGGCAGGGCGTGTCGCGGTGTGGCCCCCGGCCAAGGCGGCCTATCGCGCGGGGAAACGCGTGTCGCGGACGCGACGTAGCTGTTCCGCAGGTCGATCTTGCGGGCGAGGCTCATGGTCGCCACCAGCGACTGGGGATTGTGGATCTCAACATCATGGCTGAGCGGTGGGAGGAGGCCGGCGGTGAACAGCTGGACGCGCTGTGCCTCGTCCAGGCGGCCCGCGCGAGTTAGCAGGGCCTGGAACCGGTCTTGGTACTCCTCCACGGTCCCTGTTCGGTGGCAAGCCGCCAATGCGCCGAGGGGATTGGATCGGAGGGGAGGCCCAAAGCGCAGGTGGAGGAGCTCCTTGAAATGGAGCCAGGAAGGAGTACCCTCGTCCTGCTCGACTTGGTAGTACCATAGCTGGGCGCCCTCCTCGAGGTTGTACGACACCATCCAGACTTTTTCCTCCTCCATGATTCGCTGTTGATGAAAATAAGATTCACAGCGATTGATGAAGATCAGGGGATCCGACTTGCCATCGTAGCGTGGAAAGTCGAGCTTTTGGAAACGAGGCGGTCGATCTTGGTGGTGCTCCCCCGATCCGGAATGTGCGGCGGTTGCGCGGTTTCCAGGCGTTGGATGGCCTGGGCGTTGGCCTCCATGGACGTCTGGAGGGTCCTGATGGACGCGAGCAGAGAGTCCAAGGTCGCCTGCAAGGCAGCGTTGGCGGCGTTGTTGGTGGTGTTGTCGCCCATGGTGTCTACGCGAGGTGATGGTGGTGGCGAAGGGGCACGGGATGAACTGGATCGCCTAGATCGTGATACCAGGCTGTCAATGGCACCGGGGGATAGGGTAGCCGCGTTGTTCGTAGCCGCGATCCGTGTTGGGGCGAGGTTTTACCCCTCAGCGCCCGTTTTGTTGAGAAGGTGAGAAGAAGAGATAATTATTCTTGCTTAATCCCGAATGACCGCTTACAAGGACTCTTATAGGCCTTAGCCTTGACAGGCTCTAACAAACCACTACTAAATCAGAGGCCCTCTTGATTGGTTCTCCTTTAATCTAGTCACTTTCTAAACCGAACCCTGTGCTGGTGCCTGCCGCGGTGGCCGCGTCGGCCGCGTCGCTCTGGCGCGCTGCTTGACGCCGCGTATCTCGACCCCGTCTATTCCTTGCGTATGTGCGGCCCCACATGACATCAGTATCACTAAAGTTCCCAAACTCGCGCACGAACACGAACTACAATTATATACACATGACATGCAATAAGACATATATACACAAAAAGACAGGAAACCACACACAAGACAACCAGAAATTGCTAGAGCACTTTGCATAAGCCTTGGCTGCATCTCGCTAGAGTTTTGCAGTTTATTACGTACGCAGGTAGCTTTCCTTTTAATTAAGATCGATGGGGGACAACAGGAATATTACCTAGTTGAATTAATTCATGACCATTAGTGCATGGCTCGATCGACATAGTGGCACAGTGAAAGCACCGAGGGATCCCTCGCCGGCTCGCCCTCCACTGCTACTGTAGAAGGAAAGGGCGCATTTACTAATTAACGTGACCGTCTGCTTTAAATGGATATTAACTAGGAGTAATTCACTCAGGCCAGTTTGCTGCTGCATCTATGCCTGGCAACGTGAAAATTGATAATTGATGGATCGTCGTGAAAATGTACTCCCTTCGGTTTTTAAAAACTGACATGGTTGATTTATAACACAATTTTGACCATTTGTCTTATTTTAAAAAGTACGGCAAATATAATATGTATTCCCTCTGTTTTAAAATTGATGTCGCCGTTGACTTCAATCTTCAACTTTGACTATTTGTTTTATTTAAAAATTTATGATAAATTTTATATATTTTCTTATAATTTGCTTTATCATCAAATGTATTTGAAACACGGTTTAAAATTTTACACATTTGAACTAATTTTTTGAATAAGACGAATGGTCAAAGTTAAGATTTTAAGTCAACGGCGTCATCAACAATGAATGGTCTTATTATAATTTACTTTATCACTAGTGGTATCTGAAACACGACTAATAATTTTACATAATTGAATAATTATTTACTAAGATGAATCGTCAAAGTTGATATTAAAAATAAAAATGTACTCTCTTCGGTTTTAAATTATTGACACCGTTGACTTTTAACGTTAACTTTGACCATTCGTCTTATTTAAAAAATTTGTTTCAATGTGAAATTATTAATCGTGATTTAAATTTAACTAATGATAAATCAAATAATAAGAAAATTTTACACATTTAAACAAATTTTTTTAATAAGACGAATGGTCAAAGTTGAAGTTAAAAGTCAACAAAATCAATAATTTAAAACCGTATGGAGTAAATATTTTAAAACTGGAGGAACTAAGACGGGAAGTTAATACTAGGATCGATTCAAAGCAAGACAGCGTCATGAGAAGCTTGCCGCCGGTCTTCATGTGCGGCAGGCCGGCCGGACCAAGCACGACTGCAAATCTTCGTCACGTTGCTCGTTATGGCCAGCCCAGCTGGGACTTTCAATGTTGATGCACTTGCTCGCGTTCAGAACTGGGCAGCATGTGTCGTGCGTGAAAGCGCGGGCACCCACGTACTCACTCTTCACTTGTATTTAAGGCGCTCCCCGTTGTTTCGCTTGTGAAAACTGTTTTGTTACAGCACGATCGAATCAGTTGGGTGACACCTTACAATTGTTCTGTGCATGGGAACAATTTTATGTGATCGATCAGCGTACGATCATCTTCAATAGTTACGTTAAAAAAAAGATACGTATTGTGGGGATTATGTACTTCGGATACTCGACGACTCGTACTCGTACACGTGGGTCAAGACTCTAAAGGGTTTTGGGGTGGGATGACGGCGTACGAACGCGCGGTCTGACCTCTGAGGCGACGATCTACGAAATCTAAGTCAGTTGCGCTAAGACGCACGGTGACGCTGACCTCCGAAGGCCGACTCTCAGGAACCGACCCCCGGGTAGTCCTGACGGGACGGGATGAGTTCATCACGACGACACTCCAGCTGAAGCTACAGTAACAGACGAGCCGCGGGAGTCAACTGACAAAACCTGGCGGCACTATGGCTGACGCTACAGTACCGGACTGACACTACAATGCCGGACTGGCGCTACAGTGTCCGCCACGACGTGCGACGTGACGGGCCACATCCCCGCCTGGGCATGACGAATGATGACGACGACAGTGAAGGACCTACCTGTCAGCGAGACAGTAGAACCGCATAGAGTCCACTATTTTGTAACCCCGGATCGCCCTATATAAAAGGGGCCCAGAGAGCGATAGAAGAAGAGACAACAACGAACACAGAAAGAGACAGACCGAAACCTAGAGATCTCGCGTGTAACCGCTTACGCGCGAGCAACCCCACGACCCAAACGTCGGATCCTCTCCCGAAGAGAGATTTCGACCTTTTGTACTTTTTCTCCGATATAAACCACCTCTTGAACGTAGGGTATTACACTAAGGTGGCCCGAACCAGATAAAAAAATCTACTTAAGTCTTCCGCAGACTAAATCACATCAAATACGAAAGCACACCACCCTCTCGATCGTATTTCGTACTGTGCCGGTGGTCAGAACGCCGACACGTCTAATCCAAAATATGTTTACTAAGTTTTTGAAAGAGTATTGGAAGTAATTAAGACAAACAATCTCCGCTTATAATTTTTAATCTATCGACATCAGCTAATTTCATGGGCCCTAGCTGGGGAACAGTTCTCCAAACTAGCAACCCAAAGCTCGGGAGTTCATATATCCGGGAATTGATTCAGAGGACGGTTGGAGGACAAGATGGTGACTTTCTAATGATGCCTTTTTTTTTTATAAATTACTAGCTGGAGGTGTAAATAGGGGTGAAAACGGGCCAAAAAAAATAAACTAAAATTTGTGAGGGCTAAATCGGATTAGGATTAGGATTAGACTGAAATTCTATTTATTTTTGAACTAAAATTTTGTAAAAGCCGAAATAATTTGTGAAATGATCAGCGGGCCGAGCACTTTTAACACCTCTAGGTGTAAATAAGTACAACTAAGGTTATGCTCTGAACCTTTTTATAAAAAAATAGCCAAGTTACGTAGACATCGCTAGGTGTAAATAAGTACAACTAAGGTTATGCTCTGAACCTTTTTATAAAAAAAAGTAGCCAAGTCACGTGCAATATATATTGTTACTGATTATTGCCATGCTTGACAGTAATTGTGACTTAAGCGTAATGCTTTTCTTTTTACAGATGCATCATCATGTTATTCTATGTCATAGAAATATATTGTTGTTTACGTTATATTCATACATAACAATGATTTGATAAAGCAGCATGATTATTTTGGGAGAAAGATGTCCCGGCCTGAACTAGTATTTTTTTTGTTTATACTCGTTTTTTGGTTCTTAATTGATGATGTTAGGAGAAAATTTTCGGTTTACACTAAACCAATGGTTGTCCTCATGACAACGTACTACTAATTGAGAACATGTGGGTGCAGTTTGGTTACGAACTTTATATACTGCATCATTGCTTGATCAAGATTTTGGCAGCGAAATTTTTGTCAAAAAAAGATTTTGGCTGGAAATTAAAAGTTTGTTAATTATACTACACCATTGCTTGAGAGAAATCAGGTTTTCATGGACCTACGTCCGTATTCTGTCTCTTCAATGAAACAATTTGGTTTCACAAGGTTCATTTGCACTTTGCAGTTCCATTACTTAAAATCGCAGACGTCCCATCCCATGTGCCGTGCGGCGCTCGACAGTCGCTCGTGTTTCCCACATAACAACACTGGAATGGATCGAAGATCGAACATGTACCCTCTGCGCTTATCCGGAGCGTCCAGGCCCGATCCGACGGCCATCAGCTCTCACTGAAGTTTTCACCGAGAGCACATGCATGGCCGAAGGCCGAAGCTCGAGTTCATGGGGCTCTGCCCATAAGCTACACTTCAATGCGCATTCCATACTCATGCATATACGTGCTCCCCATCCCCAGCCGTCTTATTTATGAGCCGTCGAGCATCCTCATGAGTCCCACGAATGACGCAACGGTCTACCTGCTCCTACCTCAGACGTCGCGAGCTTAAAGAAGCTTGCTCGCCGAGGTTCTTTCGCCCCCGCAGACATTCCAGCCCACCCTTCTCGCACGTATAGTAGATAGAGACAACTCTGCGCGTCACTTTGCGTCGCATCGTAGGAGTAGGTACGTGCTAGCTAGGGTGGTCACCGGAGGAGAATGGCCGAGGCACTGTGCGATCAGCTCTTCGCGGACGACGTCCTCGACGGCGAGCTCCACCACCACCCGTCCGACGCCGAGGACCTCTTCGGCATCCTCGAGGCGTGGGAGGACTGCGTGAGCGGCGGCAGCAGCGTCAACACTCCCCGCGGCGGCGGCGGCGGCGGCGTGGACGCGCGCGGTAGTAAGCGGCGGCCGCCTCAGGGGGGATGCGACGTTGACAGTCGTGACCCGGACGACGGCAGCAGCATGGTGGTGCAGGGGCCAGCGAAGAGGCAGAGGTGTTCCCCCGCGCCGGTGGCCGTGGTGTCGACGGCCGGGGAGGGTGGCGCGGGGAAGGCGACCGCCACGTCGCACATCGCGGTGGAGAGGAACCGGCGGAAGCAGATGAACGAGCACCTCGCTGTGCTGCGGTCGCTCATGCCGTGCTTCTACGTCAAGCGAGTAAGATCGTCGATCGTTTTCTACTGTTGCTCTTACTACCTTTTCAAACTGTTCTCTAGCGTCGATGATTGATTGGTGCACGTACAAGCCGATAGATACCAAGGTCGTAGGGTTGTGTCATCATTTACTACGATCATTGTGCTACTCCTACCACTATTGTTCATTACCACGATCTCCACAGCCCTTGCTCTCAAAAGAAGTGCACAAGAGTGGTGTACTACCTACAGCTACTTTGAAAAAAAGAGCAATACTACATCTATAAACAAAATTTAACAAGCAACTTACTCATTATTCACACAAAAAACTGTTTTGCATATGTTAGGTGCGCTATTCATAGAAATAGTTTGTAAACAGTTTGTATATAGGTCATTTCTCTGGAAAAAAAACTACAGAAATCTATATCATCCAAAACAGTGGCGTGTATATATTCACAAATCACAACTACCATTAGAAGAATGTTAATCTCATTTCTCGATGCAATATATACGATGCCTTTGTTTTATACAAGCGCGTTAATATAGTTTCGATGGTATGTTTGTATTCATTATTAGGGTGACCAGGCATCCGTCATAGGAGGCGTGGTGAACTACATCAAGGAGCTGCAGCAGCTGCTGCAGTCGCTGGAGGCGAAGAAGCAGCGCAAGGCCTACGCCGACCAGGTCCTCAGCCCGCGGCCGCCGCCGGCGTGCTGCAGCCCTCGGCCACCGCTCAGCCCGCGTCCACCGCTGCCGTTCAAGTCCACGCCGCCGATGAGCCCGCGGCCCGCCGTGCCGATCAGTCCTAGGACGCCGCCGACGACGTCCAGTAGCCCGTACAATAAGCTGATCTGTCGGCAGCCTTCTCTCTCGCTGCCGCTGCCGCTGCCGCTGCCTCTGCCTCTGCCTCTGCCCCTCCCGCCGGCACCGGGCTCGGCGTACGCGTCCCCGGCGACGACGCCGACGACGTCCCAGGAGTCCGCGGCGGCCGCGTCATCCTACCTGCCGTCGCTGGACGCCATCGCCGCCGAGCTCTGCGCCTACGCGGCCAACGGTAAGCAGCAGGCTACTGCGCCGGCCGGCGGCGGGGGCGTCGTCGTCCTCCCGGAAGTGAAGGTGGAGTTCTCCGGCGCGAACCTGGTGGTGAAGACGGTGTCGCAGCGCGCGCCCGGACAGGCGGTCAAGGTCATCGCCGCGCTGGAGGGCCGGTCGCTTGAGATCCTCCACGCTAAGATCAGCACCGTCGACGACACGGCCGTGAACTCCTTCACGATCAAGGTATTGCGTGACTTGTGCCCTGTCGTACGTCCTCCTTTCCTTGTTCATTGTCATTTCGATCATAAACGGAGTAGATTCCAAGATTTCGCAGTACACATGGGGCCTAATACTTTTATGGACAGAGATATACACGCAGCATTGAATGGAACACTATTAGGGCGACTACTAATAATAAGGCGCACTGGTTTCGTCAGAACTTCCCTTGTAGCAAGTGTTACGTCTAGTATGTATGCCTCGGACCCGCTTGCGGGCTACAGTGGCGCAGAGCAGCAGCACTTCAGGGCATATATTGTTTGAACAGTTTTCTGAATCCGTTGTTGGCTAATGCATGGAGTTCATGTTGAAGTTCACTGGCCAGTGGCCATAAATGTAGTAGAATAGTAGAGTCTAATATCAGCTATTAACAGCGTGGGCTGTATAATCGAGAGTATACATACAGTAAATGAACACTCCATTCATTTTAAATTGTTACCGTTAGAAAACTTTTAATTAAAAATAAATTAGGTTTCTGATCCAATCATCCAAATAATAACATTTTTAGAACGGGAAAGTAAACCGGGGTTAGCGTGCTCTCTAGCTGATAACACTACACGCACAAGTATTGGAGATTCTCTTGGAGTACTCACATACATTCTTATCTACCTTAATTTTCCACAGATTGGAATCGAGTGCGACCTCAGCGCCGAAGAGCTGGTGCAAGAGATTCAGCAAGCCTTCTCATAACGTGCCATGTAATTTTAATTCATTGAATCTACGATCTTTTGTGTTCTCTAAGAAGTGTTTAATTTATTCCGGTGCAACAGCATAAGAGGCCAGTGACTTGTTGGTGAAGGAATTTGATCACACTTTGAAGTGACCTACTTTCCTTGTTCTTAAATTGTTGATATTTATCCTTATATCAATTTTGGAAGTAGTTAGCAAACAAGCTAGACATGTTGCCAAAAGCATGATCATTTTACTGCCATATAGCTCCTTAATTCGTGGTACTGGCCGACGGTTATGTACGTCTCTCGGTCATGCAGTGATGGAAGTTTTTCATGTCCAAAAATTTCGATTTATTTCGTCCCTATAATAACTGCACCAATCCAATGCAAATTCATTCGCTACCCTCTACATTCTGTATGCGAAAGGTTTCAAAAAAGAAAACTCTATATGGAATAGGCTTTGTCCACTTCATCAAGGCAAGCTCTGGATCTAAACGAGAAATTTCAAATTTTGTCCCAGTTAACTAGGCCCCAGTGTGTAGTAGTATTTCACAATAATTTGGGCCCCACTTTGCAAGGAAAGCGATAATTTGGGCCGGCCCAACGCCATCGTGAGCATTCGGTTATCACACAGATGGGCCAAGCCAACCCGTCATCAACCCACCTCTCCCCTCTTCGTCCACCTCTCCACTGCCGGTGGCAGGGCACGCGGCGAAAGAGAACGACCGTGTTTGGTTCCGTTTATAAGCAGTTTATCGGTCAAAATAAGCGAGACGTTTGGTAGAATTATTGCTTATTTTCCGCTTATTCTTGCTTCTGCTGGCTGCGGCTTTAGAGTTTTGAACTACGAAAAGCGAAAAGCGAGAAAATCTTCGTTTAGATTATAATCTAAATGTGACTGAGAAAATCGTTCCCAAACAGGGCCGACATTTGGGCAAGATAAGCGGCGGGAGCATGAACACCGTGTTCTATGCTGACAAGTACCACCTGGTCCAGGCGGGAAATCAAAATTACTTCAAACTAAAACAAAGGTTGCCTTGCTCAGCCTTACCAAACAAGCCCATCGGGTAAGATTGAGTGAGGAAGCCCGAAGCCCAACACGCTTTGTTGTGATTTCTGAGGCTTAAGTTTTTGATGATGATATGAACAAGGAATTAAATCCTATGAACAAACATCATGGTCACCAATCACCACTTGCATCCAATGGGCTCCCCCATCTCTGATGAGAATGGATCGATCATCTTGGCGCTCCCACCTCCTTGTCTCAGAGCTGAACTGAAATCATGAGAATGTATCTTTTGTATTTTTGAAACCCTGATGAGAATGGATTTGCCGACTGCCCGACGTCCGCTTAGAGACCAAATGGACCGTGCTTGTTGGGCTGGTCCAAAGCACAAATTTTTGGACCCGGTCAAAGCATGACACGACCCGATGAATTTCGTGCCTGGGCTAGCCCGGCACGGGCACCGGGCCGTGCTTGGGCCGAGAGGCCAGCCCGATGGGTGGCAGGGCACGGCCTGATTAGTTCTCGACCCATGTAGCCCGCTATCGGCACGGCCCGTTAACTTGTCAGCCCATTAATCGGACAGTATATAGACGAACAACACCTAGCCTGCTAGGGTTCCTGCGTCGCGTACCACCACTTGTCCCTCCCCCCCCCCCTCGGCGCCATCGCTGCCGGTGTCTATCGCCCACCGTCGTCCTGCGCCCGTGCTTGCAGCCTCCTGCGCCGCCACCGCCCGCATCCCGCTTGGACACGCCGTCGTCCGTTGCCCGTCCCCTGCTCCGCCACTGTCGCGGTCCCTTGCTCTGCCACCGCCTCCCACGTCTTGCGGGACCGCGTTGCCACTGGCCAGTGCCAGTCATGTACTCACCGGAGTTGAGGGCGACGGATCGAGGGGGGGGGGGTCGCCAGATCACAAGGACGATCGTCGTGGGCGGGCGGAGGAGGGCAAGGCATCGGCCACCGTGCCGAGCGGAGATGGTGGTGGTGACGTGCTGCAGCTTTTCACGGCACCATGCGAGGCGAGGCGCGACACGGTGATAACGGCGCCATGCGAGGCGCGGCACAGTTCTTCCCTTGCCGGACCGTGCTCTAGTGGGCTGCGTGTGCTGTCGTGGGCCACCGCGCTAATCGGGCCGGCCCGACACGGGTTAGCACTTTCATGCCGTGCCGTGGGCGCATTTATAGAGTAGGCTGCACCGGCCCGAAATAAAATGGGTCGTGCCATTTCCGATTTGGGCCCGACCACTCGTTTGGACATTGTACAACAGCCTAGAGCAAATTACTTATTTCCTCTGTGTTTCCTTATTTGTTCCTAAAAGTTTCTACTTTCTATATGTACCGAATTTTTTTTAAGACTCTATCCTTTTTATTTTATTTTTTTTTTGAGTTTGTTAACAATTTTACCCTCAATAAGCTATCTTTTATTTACCCCAAATTAAATAAATAAAGAAAAAAGTCATTTATGTTTCTTTTCATATTAATAATTAATCAAAAATCAAGATAATATGAATAATTTAATAATACAAAAATATAAGTTCGCAACAACACTAATTTTACACATTATAGAAAATAACTTAACACATTTATAATATCATTCGAAATAATACAATAATATGTAAAATTAGTGTTGTTGCGTATTTATATTTTTATATTATTTATATTATCTTGACTTTTAATTAATTATTAATTAAAAACATAAATTATTTATTTATTTAATTAATTTAGGGGTAAATAAAAACATGTTGTTGAGGGTAAAATTGTACACAAACTCAAAAACAAATATGAAAAAAAGATTAAAAAAATAGAGATTTAAAATTCGAGTATATATAGAAAGTAGAAACTTTTAAGAACAAATAAGAAATACTCCTAATTAATTTGCTCATCCGCCTATGACGACCATGTCGACGTGGAGCCAGGACGAATCCACGCCGCGATGGCGTTTTCGGTTCATAAACTACGGCCGTTGACTTCTCACTCTCCTGTCCAGCTACCTCTTCAGTCTTCGCTCGATCGGGTCATCGGCGGCTGCCGTGCCCGAGTGAGTCACCGTGTCCCTCTCCACCCTCCAGCTCAGTCTCCAGCACCCTCTTCCGATGGACCCTGCCGCAGCCTTCGCCGCGGCTCCGAAGCTGGGCCCCGCGCTCTTCTCCTCTTCGGTTACCTCGCCATCGTCGCGCCCCTCGCTGCGCCTCTCCGTCCGCGGCCCTCGCCGCGGGTGCCCGCTCCTCGCGCTCCCGCCCCGGTCCCAGCCGGGCGACGTCTCCCACCACGACGTGGTCGTCGTGGGCGCCGGGATCGTGGGGCTCGCCATCGCACGCCACCTCCTCCTCCACACCCCGCTCTCCGTCGCCGTCGCTGACGCCGCGGTCCCCTGCTCTGGCGCCACCGGCGCGGGTATACACACGCGCCTCCCGTTTTGGCTTTCGTTTGTCCTTATGGTTGTAGAGTTGGAAATGCGATGCTATGAGAGGTTTGGTGATCGGGTTGTTCGCTTTGCAGGGCAGGGGTACATATGGATGTCGCACCGGACGCCCGGGAGTGACACCTGGGAGCTGGCGGTGCGGAGCAAGCAGCTGTGGGAGGAGCTCGCGGCTGAGGTTGAGAGCCAGGGAGGCGGAGGTGCGCGGGAGAGGCTGGGGTGGATGAGGACAGGTACAACCCGGCTGGATGCTTCTGCTATTACGACTTACTGTGTTGGTGATTTTCTGATTGACGATCGTTGCTGATAGTCTGGTGTATCTAATATTGCTGGATATCTTTCAGTAATACGATGTCAGTCGATTAAATTTTGGTATGAGCTGTCTTTTGCAATCTAGTACAGTTGACACCTCATATAACGGAAGCAACCGCAGATGACTATACTTTCTGATGGATGCATTTACCTTTTTATGGTGCTTAAACTGACTGCTTGTTTTGTTAGACATGTTACCATGTGTTTTATTATAGTATAATCTATGTCGTAGTAGTATTATTTAGTTATGTTTCTTAGTTTCAATATGCTTTGAACAAAATGTGACATAACACCATCGATATTTTTAAGGAAGCTTACTAGTTGGGAGGGCACCAGAAGAGTTGGAGACATTGGAAGAAATGACTAAATCTCTGTCTCAGGCAGGCATACATGCTGAATTCCTGTCTACCACATCACTGCATGCATTAGAGCCAGCATTGTATGTTGGAAAAGATGGTGGTGCTATGTTCTTGCCACAAGACTGCCAGATTGATGCATTCCAGGCTGTCTCTTTGATTGAAAAGGTTTTTGTCATGCTGAATTTCTGTTTCCTTCTTTAATAGTTTCAGGGGTTTATACTATCTCGCTGATCATTCATTGTTAACATTTTCTTATGTAAGACCAATAATTCATACTCCTCAGAGGGGAGATATGTGGAGTTCTATAATGAGCCTGCAATATCACTGATAAGGTATTCAGGTCTCTTCCTTTGAGATAGCCATTGTTTATATCTTTCAAGAACATTTTTAAGCTATTCAACTGGTGGTTGAACTATTTATCCTTCAGCAATAAGAATGCATTTCTTGTGATGAAAAAATGATTTCATTTCCATTTCGGCATCACTGGTAAATCGATTTCATTCTATGCAGATCAGAAATTACTGGAAAAGTTGAAGCTGTTCAAACTTCACAAAACATCTTGTATGGCAGAAAAGCCATCGTAATTGCTTCTGGTGCCTGGACTCGATCCTTACTGCACAATTTTTTAGAACCTACATCAACATTGGATATTCCTGTCAAGCCACGAAAGGTACGTCTGAAGTTTCTTGGATTTGCATTTACCTGAAATTTTTGTGTCGATGTTTCTACCACTCTCATAGTGATCACCAACTGTTCGCATGATTTCGTAAAATTAGAGAAATTAGACTTATGGTTTCTTTTAGTGCTTTTTTTTAGGAAGTAGCAAACATGATTTGTTATGTGCAGAACATTCATGACACTACAGTTGACTTGATGCTCAAATATCTGCTTTATAGCTTTGAAACAATTTTACATACTTTGTAAATGTAAGTCCTTCCAAGTTTTTTTCATATAAAGTAAGGAAAGCAGGGAACACCAAGAAGATTATTTGAACATTCTGTGCTCACAGTAGCCATTTATGGAATTGTTCCATTGTTCTGTGACTACATATTCACAATTGTCCTGTAAATAGTGCTCAGTGGACATATGTTTCTTCTCTTATTGTGCATCATTTGCAGAATGGTTTTGTTCGTCCTATCTGACCCAACATCTAACACCATAAAAGAAATAATCTTACATATTTTTTTTCAAATTCAGGGTCATCTGCTTGTATTACAAAATTTTGACAAGGTTGAGCTAAATCATGGACTAATGGAGGTAGGATATGTTGGCCATCAAGTTGCTAAGTTGCATAGCATGTCCATGTCTTCCGAATCTGGTGACGATGAGCATGGTTGTACATCCATATCAATGACTGCAACGCTGGATTCAAAGGGCAACTTAGTTCTAGGTAACTTATGAAGCACAAACTTCCCTGTTTGTTCAATTTTTCTCTACCTTCTGTAATGAGAAAAAAAAAATCTCTTTTTCCTTTTTTTTAGTTTGATTCAACAAGACCAAAATCTCATTCACGCAGTCTTTTTTCATAAATTCTTAATTGCGACATTTGTATGTTACAGGAAGCAGTCGGGAGTTCAAAGGATTTTCAAGGGAGGTCGATAAATCCATTATTAAGAGTATATGGGAATGTGCAGCGGAGTTCTTTCCTGCTATGAGGGATGTTCCTCTTGATATCGATAAGAACATGCAAATCAGAATCGGACATCGACCCTACAGTAAGCTTTTTTCCTTCTCTCATATTCATATTGCAAAGCTATTCCTTTTGTTGTTCTCCCATTATGTAGTATTGATGAAAAAGGATGTTGTATTTTTTTTTCAGTGCCTGATGGAAAGCCAGTTATTGATTTTATTCCGGAAATGCCAAACGTTTTAGTCGCAACAGGACATGAAGGAAGTGGACTAACTTTGGTGAGACTCAAATCATGGCATAGATTTGTGCAGTTTCTGGTGTTTCTGTTTTATATGATTTTTCTATTTGCTTGTGTGGCTACGCATGACATACCATCAGTGCCCTTGATAACAATTGTCAGAGAATAATTAGCTACTTACCAGTATCAATACCCTGGCATCTCCGCGATGTAGTATAGAAAAAATGTTGTGTTGTGCGCATTGTCATGTCTTCTTACCTTTAGCAGCTGATCCTTAGCATTGAATTAACTTGTCATGCATGAGGATTGACAGGAACCAGATTTCTAACTGAGATAGATGAAACAGTTGCATGCTAAGAGAGATGGGGTGCTTTGCTTTGTATGATCAATTCTATTTCTAAGGAGATAGAAGAGCTAATATTATTTTGCCAATTTACATCAGGCTCTAGGCACAGCTGAAATGGTCACTGATATGATTGTTGGAAATCCTGGAAAAGTGAACTGCTCGCCTTACTCCATCAAAAACAGATTTTAAGGTGCGTGTAACTAATATTTTTTTTAAAAAATATATAATATAGTATCTTAATATCTGTTCTCTCCTAGACAGTTTGAAACTAGGACTGATTTTTCTTGCTTGAAGGTTATTTTTCAAGATGATTATATCTATGAAATGTAGTTATTTACTTGCAGAACTACTCTTGTATACAAACAATTTTAAGCCTGGCTTTGCTTTTTGGTGGTTTCTGTTACTCTATTCATTTTAGAATCTGTCACAATTGCATAGTGCTATGAGCTCCATTTTAGCTTTCAAATTGTGATCGGATGAGATTGATTTGCTTTTTCTTGGCATTAGATAGATCTTCTCTGGCCAATCATGGGGTTTTATTTCATTTTCGATATTCAAGGATTCTTTGAGTCTTTGAAGGGGAGCCCTGGCGCAGCAGTAACATTGTTGCCTTGTGACAATGAGGTCACGGGTTCGAGTACTGTAAACAGCCTCTTGTAGAAATGCAGGGAAATGCTGTGTACAAAAGACTAAAAGTGGTTGGACTCTTCCCTGGACCCTACCAAGCAGGAGCTATGTGCGTCAGGTTGCCCTTTTTTTATTCAAGGATTCAGCCTCTTATTTGTTATTTCATTTTACCTTTTTCAATTAGACACTGTAGTAAATGTCAAATTTTGATAAATTGCATGGATGCTGGTGCTTCCCTGACATCTACCTATATCTGAGTCATGATTGTGTATCCTAGTAATTATATATTTTTCCTTCCAGTACAAAGGACAATGTCAGAGGGTTCTTGCTGGGTGCTGCTTGATGAACTTTGTCAAGCATGCAACTGGGATATGGGGCCTGTAATCCTTTTGTCATCCACACCCAGTAACCCTGCTTTTACATTATCCACCGATGTAGTCAGTATATAAGCGCTGCTGGAACCTACATTCTTGTTTCATAAAGTTCATTTGCACAGCTTACGACTGAGAGAACTGAAATTTGCTCTTGAAAACCGCCTAGAAGCATTCCTCCAGTCTGATCCCGCTTTCATCATCAATTCAAACTCTGGATAGCTGATACAACCATCCTGTTGATTATCATATGTTTCAATGTCAGCCTAGTTTGTAGCCAAAAATGGGTAGCAGGAAGCTCCTATTTACTATTGTTTCCGGGGTTTATTTTGTGTGACACCAGAATCTAGTTTATTATTTCATAAACCTGTTCATGTTCAAACAATTATTGTCAACAGGTTTCATAATTCTCCTCTGTGAGTAATTAGTTTTTGCACTCACAAAAATGTTGCAGGAAACAACAGAAGTTGTATGCATTTGTTTAGTTGGAAATCTATTGAAATTTAGTGTTTCCTGCCCTAAAGTCAGGTTTAGCCATTCTAAAACTAGTTTTAATTTATTTGAAAACCAAAATGCCAGGATTTAAATATCTATATGGAGAGCTTTTGAAGTTTGTAATAAGTAATTCTGGTGTGATGTTCAGCGACTCACCTTATCCTTGTCAACGTCACGGAGAATATCATGGATCACCTGTTCAGTAGGTTCTAGTTCATCATCACCTAAAGCCTCCATCAACTCCACCATGTCAATAAAGCCATTGCCATCTTTATCGAAGAATTTGAAAGCTTTAGGTAGGTACTCCTCGTTACTCATCTTTTTGATGTGAAGTAAGATTGTTACAAACTCCTCACATTCTAACATTCCAGTTCCATCTATGTCACCCTGGCAAAAAAAAAAAAGAGGAAAAAAATGTTTTAAAACATTACAATGATGATTTATTTGAGCCTATATTGTATGAGTTTCTGTTCATAGTGATAATCTCATCTTTGCAATTGTTTGTAATTGAAGTTGCAGCATCCTTAATCATTCTAATATGACATTATATACGAATAACAAATGATGATGCTAAAAACTCACTGCTTCTAATAGCATCTTTATCTCTGCCTCTGGGACAGGATGACCATTTATTTGAAGACCCTCCTTCAGCTCCTCAAGTGTCAAATTACCATCCTTATCCTTGTCCATCGTTTGGAACATCTGAGTATATTTGTCAATCTCTTCCGCCGGTAAATTCATGGCAACAACCTTCATTTGTCGTTGCAAATGAGTCATACATTGAAGTGTGTCACAATAAAAGGAATAAAAGGGAGTAACAGCAAGTTATATCCAACTTACTCCAAGTGCCTTCTTTTTAAACTTGTTCATGGCTGAGAATTGCTTCAGTCTGGATCGAACCACCTCTCCAAGTGACACATTGGGAGCCTTATCAGCGTTCTTTAGCCAAGGATGTTCTGTTTTAGAGAAAGAATAAGGGCTCATATTTAGGATGTAATATGTTTGGCTCCTTTTTTTGAAATATTGCTGATAAATAGGACATACATCAATAAATCGATAGACTGTCATCTGCCCTTAGAATTTGTTTGTATAAAATCTTACTGAATATCACTTACTAAGGACTTCCTTTGCTGTCAACCTTGTAGAAGGGTTGGGGTCAAGCATCTTCCTGACAAGATC
Organism: Zoysia japonica; assembly: GCA_001602275.1. NCBI lineage: Eukaryota > Viridiplantae > Streptophyta > Magnoliopsida > Poales > Poaceae > Zoysia > Zoysia japonica. The sequence continues at coordinate 252,250 of BCLF01000107.1, read as the reverse complement.
CTTTGCACTGTGGGAGACCTTGTTCCATGGCTCTCTTTGCAAGTTAATTCCTCCCCGGAGTATCGCCTGCGCAATTTTCTCATCGGAATCTGTCGTGGTGGAAAGAACATGGCATCAGCACTTGTGATCAGGTCGGGGGAGAAGCTTGTACTCCGCTGAAGGGGTGAAGCGAGGCACACATCACCTCCCCAGAACGGAGGGAAGCCACAGAGAAGGATGTGCAGGATGACGCCAGCACTCCAGACGTCTATCTCTGGCCCGTAGTTTCTGCTGAGAACCTCCGGAGCCATGTAACACCCGCTGCCAACCACTTCCGTGAACCGGTCCCCTGGCTTGAAGAACACCGAGAGGCCGAAGTCGATGGCCTTGAGAGGCGAGTCCTCGGACTTGTTCACGAACAGGAAGTTCTCCGGCTTCAGGTCCCGGTGCATCACTCCGTTCTCGTGGCACAGCTGCAACAATGGATTCCATGGCACGTGGAGGATTACCAAAACGTCTCTTGGTCCGATGATGCGAAGGAGCAGATGTGTGGCGGATCATGCATGGACGTGCTGGCCGGATGGTGCGTACCTGCACGACCTCGACGATGGTGCGAGCGAGCTTGGCGGCGGCGCGCTCGGTGTAGTGCCCGCGCGCGAAGATGCGGTCGAAGAGCTCGCCGCCCTCGCAGAGCTCCATGACGAGGTGCACCCCGTCGGCGTCCTCGCAGGCCTCGCGGAGCCGCACCACGGGGCCGCCGAGCTCCGACATGCTCCGCGTGATCTCCACCTCCCGGCGCACGTCCGCGGCGTCGGGCCCCGCGCGGCGCAGGAGCACGCGCCTCCGCCGGAGCGTCTTGCACGCCAGCGCCTCCCCCGTGGCGACGTCCACGCACCGCCGCGTCACGCCGAACTCGCCGCGCCCGAGCTCCGCGCCCAGCCGGTACCGCCGCGCGAAGTCCGGGTCGGCGGCGCCGGGCCCCAGGATGGACGCGTGCTTCCTGTCCTTCCCGCACTTCCTCTTCGCCCCTGTGCCGGTGGCGTCGTCGCTGTTGTTGTTGTCAGGGGAGCGGCAACACGGGTCCTCGCCGCTGGTGATGGGGAGGACGGCCGCAGCGCCGCGGTTTCGCCGCAGCATCTTCAGCCTGGTCACGGCGATGGCGGAGTAGCAGCCACCCATGGCGCCGGGTGCTAGCTATCTCCGCCGCTTGCGCCCTCTTACGTCGGCCTCCCCCTTGGCCTCCCGGCTTAATTCCGGTGCTCGGGCGCGCTCCGGGAATGCGGGCATGGTTGGCAGCGGTGGCTACCCGTTGGTCTCGGCGCACGGAAATAGTATACTTCAGAGGCTGGCTCATCTCATGCAAATATATTTGCTGCCTTGCTTCTGAGGCTGACTCACCTTATACAAATTACTTGCTTTAGAGTCTGGTTCACCTCATGCAAATGGAAAAATAAATAGTGAGGATCATAGCTGTTGATTTGTTGGATCCGGCTCACAGGTGGAACCTGAGGTGAGGGTGCTCTCAATAAATCCGCTCATTCATGCAAATAGTGCTGCGGCGCATGAATCGCCCGGTGCAACATATCAGTTGCTAAGAATGTGATTAGCATTTTAATACTTCCAAATTGAATAAGATTTCAATCGATATGATAAAAGTTATTACTATATAATTATAAAAAATAATCATAACACTTTTATTATTCTAATCTCTTCATCCTAAAATAAGTGTATCTTTTAACTTTACATCATGTTTGATCATTAGTCCTATTCAAAAAATATACACAAATATAAAAGCAAATAAGCCATGCTTAAAAGTATTTCTCTTAATAAAAAAATTAATAACGAAAAAGTACTTGATTTATCTCAAGTACTATTACTGTTTGTACAGGCAAGCAAACGTATCGCTTCCACGCTTTACCGGCAAGGGCAACCAAAGAAAGCCGGGCCAGATTCGTAAGCACCAAACGCCCCCTGGTCCAGGTACACTAGCGGTGGGCGACGGCTTGGCTCGGTCTGCTGCAGCCAGGGCGGCGGCGCCTCCTCCTCCAGGTGAGAGATCCGAGCTCTCCTCCCCGTCGTAGTGGGTCACTTCCTGCGCAACAGCGCAAGGGCGGGGGACGGGGAGATTCCATCCCAATTGGCTGCCCTACCTCGCCCTACCTGCTCGTCATCTGATCCAATCTCTTCCTTCTGCTCCTTCAGCGCGCGAGTTCCGATCCATCCTATACGAAGTGCGAGAGAACTTTCTGGTGCTCGGCAGCCATGCAGCACGGTGAGGGCGGCCCCGCCAGCTGGCCGGAGCTGGCCGACGTGAAGCCGGTACCGCAGGACGACGGGCCCAGCCCTGTGGTCTCCATCGACTACCGCGACGACTTCCGCGAGGTCATGGACTACTTCCGCGCCCTCTACTTCGCTCGAGAGCTCAGCCCCCGCGCCCTCCGCATCACCGTGGAGGCCATAAAGATCAACCCCGGCAACTACACCGTGAGAGTTCCACGCTTCTCTTAATTTTCACCTTTGTCGATTTTATCTTCGCCGTGAGAAACAGATAGGGGAGCCCAGACGGGTAGCCTGTTGCAGCTTTTTGAAAGTTTGTATCCTGAATCTGACAACTTGTTTAAATTGATGTGGCATACTTTATACCGTCCCTGATATCAAATGAGCATAGTGTTCTGCCATTTTGGTGTTTTGTATATGATATGCTACATTTTCCTTGAGGGACAAGGGGATCAACAACCAACTAAATTGTTGCATGGTACCATAGGTTTAATTTTTGTGCTATTTCTATCATGTTTTTTGAGCTCGTGTCATTGGCTCAATTTTAATGGCAAATAAGTTATGTTGGTCGTTAGCCTTTTGACTTGGAAATTTCTGTTTACTTGATAGGTCTGGCATTTCAGGCGCCTTATTTTAGAGGCAATGGATTCTGATTTAGTGGAAGAGATGGATTTTGTGAACAAAATTGCTGAACATAATCCGAAAAATTACCAGATCTGGTGAGTTCCATTGGAATAATATTTCACAGAAACAAATCTCCTATTTGTGGACTATTGACTGTTCAACTGATAAATGACAATACTTTTAGATTTTCACTAGTATACTTTTATTCATTTTCTTTCTTTGTTGAGAAAATTTTGACAAACTCAACAGGTTTAACTCTTATTTTCCTCAGGCATCACAAGAGATGGCTTGCCGAAAAATTAGGGCCGGACTATGTGAATAAAGAGCTTGAATTCAACATGAAAATACTTGCCCTTGATGCTAAAAATTACCATGCTTGGTCTCATAGGCAGGTATGCAGATCTGATAGTTATGCTAAATTTTGACAACTTTATGTAATTTACTAAACTAAGCTATGAGCATCAAGAAAACTATCCTAATGATTGCTTCTCACAGTGGGTTCTTCAAGCATTGGGTGGATGGGAGGCTGAACTACAGTATTGCGACCAGCTACTTCAGGAAGATATCTTCAATAATTCAGCTTGGAATCAGGTAAGTCATCTGGCCTCTCAAATGTTCTAGAGTAATTAATTTACATTCTACATTGTCCACTCGCCCTGCCTCCTGAATGCTATTTCTTGCTTACTCTGAAGTATTTCTTTCTGCCTTTTCAACAGAGGTACTTAGTAATAACGAAATCACCGCTTCTTGGTGGCCTTGCTGCAATGCGTGATTCAGAAGTAGATTACACAATTGAGGCTATTCTAGCAAACCCTCGGAACGAAAGCCCATGGAGATACCTTAAAGGTCTATACAAGGGTGACAATAACTTGCTAGTAGCTGACGGGCGCGTCTCCGGTGTTTGTTTCAAAGTCCTGAATAATGACTGGAGTTGTGTATTTGCTTTGAGCTTGCTGCTCAATCTTCTCCGTCTTGGTTTGCAGCCTTCAGATGAACTTAAAGGAACAATTGAAGCTGTGAAGAACTCTGTTCCTGAAATGGCAGATACTGATCTTGCCACTGCTGTTTGCTCAGTCCTGCAGAAATGTGATCCCCTACGGATAAACTACTGGTCTTGGTACAAGACCACTCTTTCTTCCTAGATCTCTAGACAAATATACAGGTACCCCCTTGTATCCTCCTTGGGCCTCTTTGGTGTGACATGATTTAGATGCCTACTAGATAGTCGCTGGATGTGCATGTTTCAAATTCAGTCAAAGCACTGGATAGAGTATTATCACATCTATGTGATGTGATTGAGCGTAACAATTGCACTGTATTTGGCTTGGCAAATTGGTCGTTTCCAAAATCCATCTTGTTGAACATATGCTATTTCATTCATTAACATGTAAGCAGAATGTATGTGATTCGTGACCCAAATCTATGAGAGTTTGTGCTTTTTTGGAGTTTCTTGCTTATTTTATCCCATGTTATGGTATAAATTAGGAAACAGAATCGCTCTGGCAATACAAACTCGTAGGTAAAGTTTCCGTGGGCTTTGTATGTACTAATTTTGTTTGGTTCCGCTGGATGTTACTACGTGAACTGATTTTTCCAATTTGATTTCACGTACAGCAGCAGGGCGCCGCATGCGCTAAAGCATTTTTTTTATCCTTGGTTATTTGGTCCAGCTACATGTCTGCAACGCGGTAATATAATGTAGAGTTTGTAATGTTATGTTATCTACTACTAGTACACTGTTTATCATCTTTAGTGTATAGTATAAACAATTCGTTAATATCATATTACTCTATGTTAACCATTAATCGCAACAATAGTTGTCGGACTTCGCATTCACTTTCCCAATACCAAATTGGAATCTATAAAAAAAAAGATACAGTTTATATTCCTTTTTGCGCGTTTAGTTGCCTGCAGTTGCAAACTCTCGTCGTCTTAGGAGATTTTGCTGTGCAATTTATATTCCTTTTAGCTCGTGTAAAACTAAGGCATCTTCAGAAGGCAGGAATTTCACAGAAAAAATACGAAAAAAAATCTTGTATTCCAAATAAGGACTAAGGTTTGAAGTTATGACTCAACCTTCAAAAAAATCAGTTCTGTTTATATGCAACATGATAAATTTAATTCTATTTTGTGAAATGTAATTATGAATCTGAATGATGTCAAATTAAACTGATTTTATTATTTTATAATACAATAAAATTTGATAGAATTGCATAATATTAGTAACTCTGACATCGTACTTCAAAATTACATAAGCATCAGATATTTCCGACATCATAGTTGTCAAATAGTAAGTCTTCAACAAACACAACATTACAAGTTCATGAAAGCTCTCTCTCTTTTATCAAATTGAAAGGGGAATTGGAATAAATTCTTAAAAATTTGCAAAAACTGGCTGAGCTCCGTGCCTCTGGTTCCGTTGTCGCTGGACGCGTTGGAACTAGGCGCCACGCGAGCCCTGGCCGCACACCGCGCCTGCCCTGGCTGCGTCGTGTGCCTGCCGTGGTTGGGAACTTTACAATTTGTCATCTCAGTGCTAAATTTGAGAAGCACATTATTTTTATCAAGTATCTTTTTAATTATATTGGTATTTGTGTGAATCTCATATGTATCTATGATTTGTGATATCAGTGGTAAATTTAGAAAGCACATTATTTCTATGATAAAAATACAAAAATCTCCTGTTTTCAGTCCTACTCGAGATGTCTCTTAGGCCGAGCTTCTGGCCGGTTCTGCGTCTGTAAAACCCGAAAAGTGACGGCATTGCTTCTACAAACCATGAAACGCGAGCTTATGGCCGATTGAACTAAAAACGTAAAAGCGAGTCCCAGGTCACTTCCTAGGCTTTTTCCATCCTCCCTCGCGCACTGTCGGCCCGTTCGCTTCTGTGCTCGGCACCTCCACCTCTAGCCCCGCGCCTCCTCCTCCAGCTTCGGCCCTACCACCTCCGCCGTCTCTGGCATCACTCTTGGCACCAGTAGCCTAGAGAATTTCTGTAGGGTGTGCACTGGTGTGGTGTGGTGTAGTGGAGTACTATATCACGTAAAATTTGAAGCCTATGTATAGAAACTCTTCACTGATTTTTGTAAAATCTGAGTGTGCCTTACCCCACCGGGACACCTTGCTGGGTCCGCCACTGCTTGGCACACATCCAACCATAGGGAGCTCGAGCTCGTCGTGCATCCCCTACGGTGGCAACACCCGAGCTTGGCCGTGATGACAGACAGGATCTCACGCAAGGGAGAGCTTGGACCGGTAGAGATCGAGGTCGGCAGCAACGACCAAGATCTCCCAAAAGCTAGATACGCCAAATACAATCGCATCACTTTTTCAAATCGAAACTTTTGGAACTTTTCGTACCAGCTTGATTCGCTTTCTGAAATACTGCGACCCTCTTTGAAACAAAGGTTTCTTTTCTAAGTTCTACATTTTTCCTGTATAATTTAATTGATTTTTGTAAAATTCTTATAAAAATCCTACATTCTAAAAAAAAAACATGCTTGTCCATAAATTGCAAAAGGGAACGCTCCGCCAAACAAGCCCTTACCCTCGGATGCCGTAACGGATAGTGCTACTACCTCAAACAGACAGAGCCAGGCAACGAACGAGACAGAAACAGCCTGGGGTCACGCTGGTCGCGCTCCCGGGCCCGGCTTCATCACTTTCCTCGTTTTCGCGGCAGCCTGCTCCTCGCGACGCCGCGTCGGACGGTCCAGATACACCCAGCCTCGTGCAGGACGGCTGATACTCGCCCGGACCCGCGCCTCCTCTTCCCTTTTCTTCCCCGTCCGTCTGCCTTCCTTGGCGCTCCTTGCCTTCCATTTCCAGCTCTCGACGGGCTAGAGCGCGCTCCCTCACAAAGCCCCACCAAACTAGCCTCCCCGTGATACCCTAGAGGCGGCGCGGCGGCTGGAACACTACTTGGATCGCGCGATGGCGGGCGGCGAAGGAGGAGGAGAAGCGGTAGTGGAGCTGGAGGACGCGGTGAACCTGCTGGTTGAGCACCTCGTGCAGCCGGTGCTTCCGCGAGGCGCGTTCCGAAGGGAAGCGGCCCTGGCGCCGGAGAAGCAGGAGATCGTGGCGCGCCAGGTGAGGCTCGCCCCGTTACTTCTGCAGGACTCTAATGGTTCGTGTTCGTGGGTTTTCGAGAGGCGGAGGGGCAGCACGAGGTTTGGGGACGCCTCTGAGATCGCGGCTCGTTTATTGCCTGATTGGGTCGTAGATTGGGGTAGCGGGTGGTGCATTGCGCTTGGGGTGCCAAAATTCGCAGCTTCGACTCTGTTGATCCGTTGGTTTCGTCGCTGATCACCAACCGGATTGCGTGTTTTTCTGTGCCGGCGCAGGTCCACGCCACGGTGATCCTGTACAACTACTTCCACCGGAAGCAGTTCCCGCAGCTGGATTTCGCCGACCCTAGGCGCTTCACCGCGGCCGCTTCCCTCGCCGCCGGCGAAGCTCTGCTCATGTACCTGAACACGGTCCAAGGCGGCGGCGGCCAGGGGACCGAGCTCTCAGTCACCGACAAGGCGATTGTGGAGGCCTGCGGGATCGCCGAGGCGCTTGACGCCGTGGTGGACGCTTCTGAGATGATGATGTGGCCCATTTCCAAGGTCGCTGTTCTGCTCGTTGACCCGACGAGAAAGCGGTGCTTGATCGAGCATGGCGCCTTGACCAAGGGCGTCTGGTCGATCCTTGAGAAAGATGTCACCACGGCATCTGAAACTTCGCCCAACACGGGCCTGTCGAGCAGCGAGGCGCTTCCCTCTGAACCTTACATGCTTCAACAGACCGCGTTTTCACTTGTGGAGAGTGAAACAGGTCGATCCTATTACCATTTTACAGTTATACTTATTTAAGGTTTCCTATTTTCTTTTAATAAACAATGTGTTGCATTTGTCACACTCGCTATATTATTGTCCCTTAGATAAGCATACGTCATTCTTCATGACATAAAATCGACAATTTGACACTCCTTCGTCTTATGGCATGCTGTGGCATGTGTGAATGACATACAAGTTGCTGTGGCATGTGTGAATGACATACAAGATTGATTTAGTAATATGATCGCTCATTGGCTGGCACATTAAGTGATTACTATGGAATCATATGCTTCATCTTATGGCGATCAATATGTGAATGTTTCTCTTTGTACGCTCCAGGAACACACAAGTTTGTCCGGGTGTGTGCTTGATTTTATTTTTTCTGTACTAAAGTTATGCTTGCTCTCTTATCCTGCGTCTTGTACGGTTATGTCTTAACAGGTATGAAGCGCACACAGTTGCGCATTCTTGAAGAACATCTGATGAACTCACTGAGCAAAAAAAATACAAATACCAAGTTGTTTGTTGTGCAGTATGATCAAACCGTGAATAGCAACCTCAAAGAGGTTCCATTAAAAGATCTGATCCGCAGGTTTGCTCTCTTGAGTATCTGATTTGTACCATTGCACTTGCAGCCCTGTTAATCAATTGCAACATAATTCTTCAAACAACATTGTTGGATAAATATCAGATACTGAGTTAGATTGATGCCCCTTGGTTTTGCTCATATTTTTGCTGAGGTTGTATGGGGGTACTGTTTGCTAAAGCTCTTTTCCCTTTCATGATATGTGCTTCATGTGTATGATATATGAAGAAAGATATTTACATTCTCTAAACAAATGTATAGATGATATATATTATTTTTTCATGTCCCTCTAAAATGAACTATATTTTATCAGTTTATATAAATGGTGCTATATAACAACTTATAACCATTTCCCCTGTTGTCTTTTTTTTCCTCTTTGAAAGGATGAGTGGTACTCTATTTAAAACTAGTCCATGCCTGATAACATCACCTGTTATTGAGTGCTTTCATCTACTTCAGTATAAGGACGTTCTGCTGAACCTCTTTAACAGGTACATCAGATTTATTTTCTGCTTATCATCCATGAAAGCTGTATATCCCTTTGTGCCTATTACAAATTTTTTTAGTTTATGATTGTAAGGTTATGCTTGACATGTTGCAGGGAACGCTGTTTAGATTCTTCACAGAGTGTGCCAAAGGAGCAACCGGCTCGCAAAGAAAAATCTTCATTGCATTCTGAAATAGGTGAAAGTTTAAAAGGACAAGAAGCTAATAGCAAATCTAATATCAAAGCGATGGCCCCAAGCGCTTCAGTTTCAAAGAAAAATAAGCTATTAGTAAAAGAAGCTAGTAACAGTGACATAAAAACCTGCAGCACCAGCAAACAAAGAAAAAACTGCAACTTGAGTAGCAAAAGAAAATCTGAAGCCATTAAAGCTACACCGGCTACCAGTACAGACCATTGGGATGGTGAGGCCCCTGGAAAAGGAAATGATTCACTTCCAACTCCAGATGCGGAGACTTCAAAATTCGTGAGCAATCCTGCTAATGCAGAAGCTACAAGAGAAAAAAGCGGAACAGTTGTCGACTTACAAGCCAGTGAGTCTTATCAATCTTATAGTGTTTCGAGTTTACTGATCCATCTTTGTTTTTCTTTCATTATAATGTTATAATCACTTAATGTCAGGTGTTCAAATGGGAACAGAGAATCACAATGCAAGTAAAAGCACGACCCAACATATCAGTAAAGTGAATGTAAGCTTAATTCACAGCTTGAATGAATGAGCTTGTGAAAATGTTGCATTCAACCATTTCGCAAAGAAAAAGGCAGTGATGTTTGTATGTTTCTGTATGCTAATTTACCTGCTATAACTTGAACTGTTTTTGTCAGGCACCAGAGGTTGATCGTATAGTGAAGAATCGTGCTTCTGAACACCAAATTGAGATAGACACAGAAATATCAGGTATGGGCAAATATATTCCACACAAGTTTTCCTGCTATATCATACTAGTATTGCTAGTGCCATATTGGAACTCCCAAGATAACGGTACTGAACATAAATGACCAGGTGTACGCATCGCTCCAGTCACTTCAGAAGATGCGGTGGTGGAGCTGGAGGACGCGGTGCAGTTACTGGTGGAGCACCTCGTGCGGCCGGTGCTCCCGCAAGGCGCGCTCCGAAAGGAGGCGGACCTGGCACCGGAGAAGCAGGAGACCGTGGCGCGCCAGGTGAGGCTCGCTCCAATCCTTCTCTCGGGATCAAGCGGTTCGTGGGTTTTTGAGAGGCGGAGGCGCGGCTTGAGGTTTGGGAACACCTCTGAGATCGCGACTCGTTGATTGGGGTGTGCATTGGGGGCGCGGGGGTGCAGCCGGTGCACTGCATTTGGGGTTTCTAAAGTTGGCAGCTTCGACTATTGAGTGTTGATCATTTCGTTTTCTCACCGATCACCAAGCGGATTGATTTTTTGTGGCGGCGCAGGTCCACACCACGGTGCTGCTGTACAACTACTTCCACCGAAAGCAGTTCCCGCAGCTGGATTTCGCTGACGCCAGGCGCTTCACCATGTCCGCTTCCCTCGCCGCCGGTGAAGCTCTGCTCGTGTACCTGAACCAGGTCCAAGACCACGACGCCAACAGAGGCGGCGGCGAGGGGGCCGAGCCCTCGGTCACCGACATAGCGATCTTGGAGGCCTGCGGCATCGCCGAGGCGCTCGACGCGATGGTGGACGCCCCTAAGATGATAATGTGGCCAATTTCCAAGGTCGCTATTCTGCTTATTGACCCTACGAGAAAGCGGTGCTTGATCGAGCACGGCGCCATGACCAAGGGCGTCTGGTCAATCCCTGAAAAAGATGTCATCACGGCATCTGAAAATTTGCCCAGCGCGGACCTGTTGAGCAGCGAGACGCTTTCCTCCGAACCTTATATGCTTCAGCAGACTGCATATTCACTGGTGGAGAGTAAAACAGGTCAATCCTATTTTCTTTTAATAAACAATGTGTTGCATCTGTCACACTCGCTATGTATTGTCCCTTAGATAAGTAGTCGCCATCCTCATGGCTAGGCTACAGGTCTCTGCTCCGGTTTCAGTTACAAGCAAAGCTGCACACATATTGGTCACATTTTGCATTCCATTTGCTATGGCATGGTGCTTTTCATTTGTTTTGTTTAAGAGCTGCACGCTAGTTTTGAAGATTGATTTAGTAATTTGAGTCATTAGCTGGCACATTAAGTGATTAATATGGAATCCTATGCATCATCTGATGGCGATCAATATTGTTTTTGTGAATGTTCCTCCTTATATATTCGAAGGAACACACAAGTAGTGTTAGGATGTGTGCTTGATTTTGTTGATTCTGTGCTAAAGTTATGCTCTCTCTTATCCTATGTCTTATTCTGCTGTGTCTTAACAGGTATTAAGCGCACAAGCTTGCGTTTTTTGGAAGAACATCTGGTGTACTCACTGAGCAAAAAAGAAACAACCACTAAGTTGTTTGTTGTGCAGTGTGATCAAACTGTGAATAGCAACCTCAAAGAGGTGCAACTAGAAGATCTGATCAGCAGGTTTGCTTTCTACAGTGTCTGATTTGTACTATTGCACTTGCAGCCCTGTCAATCAATTGCAATGTAATTCTTCAAACTGCATTGTGTGATGAATACCATATACTGAGTTAGATTGATGCCCTTGGTTTTGCTCATGTTTTTGCTGAGGTGGTATATCGGCACTGATTGCTATAGCCCTTCTCCCTTTCACGATATGTGTTTCATGTATATATGATAGACTGATATTTCCATCCTCTGAACAAATGTATAGATGGTATATATATTAGAGTCAGTTATTTATTTCCCCCTATTCTAAAACTTCATCCATTATTTGCCCTCAACAAAGCCTCAATGCAACATATACCCCTGATTTAAAACTCAATCCCTTCTATGTCCTGTACTGTTAGCCACATCAGCTCCATTACACTTAATGGCGTCATATTTGTTCAAATACCCAAAATACTCCCGCCACCATAACCAGACTTAAGATAAAAAAAGCAGGAAAAAGTTTAGAGGTCACCGAAAAATACAAAATTTCAGAATTTTTTGGAAATTGTTGAAATTTGAATATATTCTTAAAATAAAAAATTGCATGATTCGGCACCAGTAATGACAGCCTTGTTACATTGCAAATAATGACAGCTTCTGATAGTCGTGTAAATGTTCGATGTCACAAATGTTGTGTTCCTTATATTATTCATAAATCATAATGTTATGACTCTTGATTAATTAATTATCTAGAAAAAATATGAGAATTTATTGTTCTTTTTGTTTAGTTTTGGGGCAAATAACGGATGTCACTTTGAGTGTAAAATTGTCCATAGAGCAAAAAGATTACAGTACTAACGGAAAAAGGACATAAAAGGGGTAGGTACAGTGGGGAAGTTGGTTTGAACGGGGACAAATAAGGGATGATAAGTTCCTAGGAAAGGGGGAATAAAGTATTTGCTTTATATAGTATTTGCTCATGTCCTTCTAAAATGAGATCATTTTATCAATATATAGCTGCTGCTCTTTATAAAAATTTATAGCTGTTTTCCTTATTGTCTCTATTCTTTTTTTTCTCTGACAGGATGAGTGGTCCTCTATTTAAAACTCATCCATTCCTGATAACAACATCTGTTGTTGAGTGCTATCATCTACTTCCATATAGGGAGGTTCTGCTGAACCTTCTTAACAGGTACATTAAATTTATTTTCAGGTTGCCATTGATGAGAGCAGTATATCCCGTTGTGCCTGCTACAATATTTTTTGGTTTATGACTGTTAGGTTATGCTTGACATGTTGCAGGGGAAGCTATTTGGATTCTTCACAGAGTGGGCCAAAGGCGCAATTGTTTCGCAAAGAAAAATGTTCATTTCATTCTGAAATAGATGAAAGTTTGAAAGGACAAGAAGCTAATAGCGAGGCTAGCATTGAAAAGATGATCCAAAGTGCTTCAGTTTCAAAGCAAAATAAACTAATAGTAAAAGAAGCGGGTAACAATGACATCAACAACCAGAGCACCAGAGGAAACAGAAACAGCAACTTGAATAGCAAAAGAAAATCTGAAATCATTAAAGCTTCAGCTGTTAGTAGTACAGAGCATCGGCATGGGGAGACCCCCAGAAAAGGAAATGATTCAATTTCAATTCCAGATGTGGAGACTTTAAAATTCGTGAGCAATTCGGCGAATGCAGAAGCTAAAAGAGCAAAAGGTGGAGGAGTTGTCAACTTACAAGCCAGTGAGTTTTCTTATAGTTCTTCAATTTTACTGATCCATCATTGTTTTTTGCTCATTATAATGATATCATCGCATAATGTCAGGTGTTCAAATGGGAGCAGAGAACCACAATGTAAGTAAAAGTTGACCTGGCATATCCCTAAAGTGCATGTAAGCTGAATTCATAGCTTGAATGAACGAGCTTGTGAAAATGTTTCATTCAACCATTTCACAAAGAAAAAGGCATCATTCTTTTATGTTTTTTATATGTTAATTTACCTGCTATAACTTGAAGAACTGTTTTTGTCAGGCACCAGAGGTTGATCCTAGAGTGATGATTCATGCTTCTGAAAGCCAAATTGAGACAGGCACAGAAATATCAGGTATGGGCAAATATATTTCAGATAAGTTTTCTCGTTATATCCTATTGGTTAATGCTATATTGGCACTCTCGAGTCTCAAATTTCTAATCTGTTTACTCTGAATTGCTTTCAAGGTAATGCTACTAATAATATAAATGATCAGATGTATGCATCGCTCCAGTCACTTCAGAAGATGCGGGATGATATCGTATGCTGCCTTTCATTTCTAGTCACAGTGCACTTTTTCCCAATTCTAAAATTCTTATAATTCTGCATTTACTTGATAAGCTGATGTGTATTCACTAAGTAAATCCATTCTATGTTTCAGCTCCGTGAACACTGCATGCTTGGAGATCGAAGTGCTCAGTTTGACATGGATATTCAAGCAATCTTGACAGGTCTGTATACGCAACTAAATTTAGCTATGATGTATGGAAAAGGTGGAAAAACACATGGTTTTTGACAAGGCAACTAAAAGAATAGCACTAAGGCCTTATACTTTAGGGGTATTATTGGTGCAATTCCATCCCTGGCAGCGTGGACTCTGCAAGGCCTTGTTTGGTTTGGTGGAAATTTGAGGGGATTGAGTCCCTAACTGACCGTTAGGGATTTGACTCCAGTTAAGATCCCTTGGGGAGAGGAGTAACTGGACAGGCCCAAAGGTGTGGTGTTGGGAATCACCATTCCTCCCAGATGAGGCCACATATTGTCATCCCTTCCAAAAAAATTCATATACCTTATTTAGTCTCTCATTGGCACCGAGCAACATCTTTCATTGTCGTTCCATGAGAAATAGTGAGAGTGCAGCTTCAACATTTAAATTATATCTGTGAATGTATTTCTATTGATGTGATTATTGCTTGTCAACTTCAAGCCTTTTACCTTCAAATTTTTTCATTCAAGTATTTATGTTTTCCAAACCTGCAGAAGGGAAGATGACACCTAGAGTGATGTCAATCCTGGAAAAGTATGAAAACAATAGTTTAAACGTGATGAGAGTTGCCAGTCCGACCAACTCTGGAGAAGGATCTCAAACAATGAATATGAAGAGGAAGAGGTTGACAGAGGCAATCCTTTTTCGCAACAAATGCCAGGCAAGAACCTTATGTGATGTGAACGCTACTCTCTCTCTCTCGCTCTCTCTCTCTCTCTAACATGAAGCTATGCAGGAGTTGGATGAGATATGCCGTGAGAACAACTGGATACTTCCAAGATATACCGTACTTCCTTCAGTAATAGATGGTATGTTCAAATAGTTATTGTCTCTTTAGTTCCTATACGTTCAATTATTAAATTCTTGGACCATACAGTTATTAGAATCTTCATCATGTAACAAAGATATAACTAATTGGCCTAAGGCTATGAAGTCAGCTCTGAGCGTCTGGTTTCTCTTTATCAAATTATCTCTCTATTCGCATTGAACATAACATACATGCTAGCTAGGTAAATCCTTGTCAAATGGTCCTCAAATGAACAAAAGTAGAGCATTTTTGCCTCGATTAGTTCATAAGTCTTTCTATCATCTTTTTACAATTTATAGGAGGCGGTATTGTCCAAATATACTTAAAGAATAAATCATCTTCTCAGGATTCTACCAGGCAAGTGTACATCTTATATGCCCTGATCTCGAAATGAGGGTCAATGGTGATATGAAGACCACCCCTCGTGAGGCGCGAGACTCTGCGGCTACGAACTTGCTGTACCAGCTTCGCATGAAGGCAAAAGAAAAGATAGCAGAACAGAGCAGCAGCACGCCTGATGCTGCACGATAAAACTCCTGAAAAACAGGATGCAAGCAGGTGGAACCCCTGAAAGAGCAGCTATCTGTACCCAGACGTAAGCTTTGGTCTTGTTCGTGAGTTTAACGGTTGTAATCTCCAGCAGATTATTACTGTTTTGGCACAATACTTAGTTTAAATTTCCAGATACATTTCTGAGTTCCATGATCCTGCTGGCGCAGCATGTAGTATCTGCTTAACCCAATTTGTTTCTGAACAAAACTAGTCGTCATTGGTCGATAATGTTTGCTCACAGCTTCCTGCAGTCGTGGTTGTCTACAGGTTTGCTAGTTCTGCAGTTTAAAAATTGACAGGTGGAATTTTGATATTGTCTTTTATAATATATTTTTAATTTTTCGGCACACAAAAGCTAAGAAACAGCTTTGAAAGAGTTTTTTCAGCTTTTAGTTCATTTTTTTAAAAATGAGGGTTTATATTTCAAAAGCAAACTTTTTCTGAACCTGATTGTTTTAGCTTTTGGCTTTTCAACCTTTCAACTGAAAAGCTAGTTGAAAACATGAACTTCTTTTGGTTTAACTTTATATATATTGTCATTGCAAACATATCAAAGATACGTGGAAGAATGAACGACGCAAGGACTAAAATCATCAGCAAATTCATTCTGTCCAATGCTTATGTCAGATCGATTCTCATATGCTATCCTATTTTTCCACATTTTATTTCTGATGAAGGCTGCCTATGTCCTCACCTCAAATAGAGGAGTACCCCTATAACATAAACTGAGGCATTGCAAGGAGATGAAACATTACATCATCCACATACTCCATTCAAGGTAAACAACATGTCATAGTAAACAGCACCAAGTTTTGCCCATCGAATTATTATCCTTTCACCAAATCCGCAAGATAAATGGACATCACCGCCGAGCCAGCGAATGAAGGAAGGCTCGCAGCGTTGAAATTCACACCTTTCGCCATGCATTGCTCCTCGCCGCACCATTACGGGATGTCCCACGGCTTGGGTTCGGGGACGGCCACGACCATACCCTGCAACTCCGGAGCGAGCACGACCTGGCAGCCCAGCCGCGCGTGCTTGTTGAGCTCGCGGTTCCTGGACGCGCGGGTAAGCACGTAGCGCTCCTCGTAGGACGCCGGCGGCAGCTTCTCGAGCCACTCCTGCGCGATGTGGACCTCGCACTCGGCAGAGCAGGCATCGATCTCCTCCAGGCGGTGGGAGGCCGGTTCGATGAGCCCCGCGTTGGCAAGGGCTCGGAGGAGAGTCTGACCGGACAGGCCAACCACCTCGCGGCGCCCGCCGTCGGGGTCGATGGCGAGGAGGCGCACGATGCGGTCGGCAACCTTAGCGGATTCCGTACCGTGGGCCGGGACGGCGGAGGCGGAGGCCGGGGATACGGCGCAGAAGGATCGGGAAAGCGAGGGGGAGAGGTGGAGCGGGAGGCGGCGCAGCGCACGTGCCGCGATCGCCATGGCTGCTGCTGAGTATGGTTCGGGCGAGAGATCTGATGAGGGGGACGGAGGTCGACGGAGACGGAGCGAAGAGTGGACGGAGTACGGGAGCAGCGAGATTTTTGATCTTACCATTTAATTCATAATTTTTTAATTTTTATCACTAAATACATTTTTCACTTTAAAATATATTATTTTTTAAAAAATTAATATTTTTATTGTTTTATATTATGTTATTATATTGTGCAATAATACATTATATTTATTATACTATTAACATCACTAAATTCAAATTTTATTTATTTTAACACAATATAAAACAGTAAAAATAATTAAAAATAATTCTCGGGAGCAGCTGGCAGAGACACCACAGGTCGAGCGATTGCTGAATACTGGGCCCGAAGGGCAATGAGGGGTGAGTGAAATTTAGAGAAATCCAAGAAATTGATATGTAATCTATCTCAAAATAAGCGATATTTTTAATTTTTTAAAATTGATATTTAATTATTTGTCTTATTAAAAAATTATAAAATTATAAAAATAAATAAGTCAAGTTTAAAGTAGTTCTAATAATAAATCATTTCACAATAAAATAAATAATATTTTCACAAAATTTTTAAATAAAATGAATAGTTAAAAAAGTTTGAAAATTTTTAAAAATATTTATTTTAAGACAGATGAAGTACGTATCAATACCTGACATAGGGTGGCTTCTCACTATTCTAGTGAGAAAAACTTGAACGTGAAAATTTTCACCATCAATTTCAGCTCACGAGCATGTCTTGCCTTGGCACATATTTGTGTGCAGCACAATATTTTCTATTGTAAAAAAACATAAAATAAATTAGAACGGTCCACTATAAAAGTAACTTTTATCAAGGGCACCTAAGATATCCAAGTATCATTCGCCACTACGTATGATCGTTGTGATGTACGGAGTACTAGG
Organism: Zoysia japonica; assembly: GCA_001602275.1. Classification (NCBI taxonomy): domain Eukaryota; kingdom Viridiplantae; phylum Streptophyta; class Magnoliopsida; order Poales; family Poaceae; genus Zoysia; species Zoysia japonica. The sequence continues at coordinate 234,766 of BCLF01000107.1, read as the reverse complement.
AGTTAATGAAAAGAATCTTATAAATGAAACTGCGATACTATCTTGTTTTTATTTATTTGTTAGATATATACTCTCTCCAACTGAGATTTCTAATTGTGTCTGACTATTTATCTTATTTTAAAAAGATCAAATAAATATTATATATTTAACTTTATTTTGTTTTATCATTAAAAATATTTGATGTATTACTTATATCATACATATATAATACTCCCTCCGTGCCACTATGTTTGTTTGACTTTTTCAAAAAAAAATTGATCATTCGTCTTATTCAAAAAATTTACAAAAATACAGACATAAATAAGTCAAATTTAAAGTATTTTTATTAATAAATTATTTCACTATAAAATAAATAATATTTTTATAAATTTTTTAAATAAAATAAATGATCAAAAGTTGATTTCAAAAGTAAAAAACGTCACTCGTAGTGAGACAGAGGGAGTATATCGGTGGTTTGAATGACCTTAAAAGATAAAAGATAAAAGACTACGAATATTTCATAATGAAGTGAGTAGCTAATTCGAACAAGTACCCGAACTCACACTTAGACCCCTGTTTGTTTTAGGCTTAGCTGAAAAAAGTCAAAAACTGAAATAAACGTGGTTCTAAAAGTTTGTTTTTAAAAAGCTAAAAAACAAGCTTATGATAAAATAAACTAAAAGCTAAAAAGCACATTCTAAGCTATTTTTCTATTTTTATTGTGTTAAGAAGCTAAAAATATATTAAAAAATAACATTCAAATTTTATCAATCTATTTTTTCAAATAGGCATCAACTAATTTGTTTAAAAGCACAGAAGCCCTTTAGTTACCTGCACATCGATCATACCCACAAAGGCCCAGACCGATTGGCCCAGCCAATCCTAGCTCATCGCCCTCATCCACTGTGAGGTGCATTCCGTAATCAAGTCACAACCCTATTTGGGGTAGACTCCCGCTTCTACGTCCGCAAAATGGAAGAAGTGAAGGAATCCACCTTAAACGGATTCGCTTGTACAAACCCGAGCAGGGTTTAACTTACCGTTCAAAACCGTGTATATCGCTCGGGAGCGGTTTGACAAAACCCGTTAAAACTATTCGGTTTTTCATTCAAATTTTAATTTTCAATTTTTGAGACGGTTTGGACTGTTCGAAAACGGTAAACCGCGCGGTTTCAGCGGCTGCTCGGTTTTGCTGAAAACCGATGACAGCAAAAACCGAGCAGTTTTTGCTGAAAACCGCGCGATTTTTGCGGTAAACCATTTGATTTATCTGAAAACCGATAAATTAGTGAAAAATAAGAAATTAAATGAAAAATTAAGCATGACCTATTTTAATTTTTTTTAATATCAACATTCACAACATACTTCATAAAAAAAACAGTTATTCATTCATAACAAATCCAAAGTTACAAACACAATAAATCCATACATACATGTTATAACAAACAGATTTTACTTTCAGATTGTATTTCAATCAAAATATGTATTGTCGCATTCTTCACTTGAGAGAAGTTGAATTTCTCTAGTAGCTAACAGCTCCGCTTTGAAGTCATTCCAAAATTGTCCCGTCCAAGTAGTAGTTGTCTCCTATTGTGAGTATAACATGTTATAAAACTCTGAATTTTGCCGTACCCATGTGGTGAGAAGTTTTGTGCTATGATCACCGTACGGATAATTGTAGTACTCATTACCTTAGCTGTATGAGAAATCACTGTCTGACGCGGAATAATACATGCTGTAGTAATGCTGCCTCCCTCCCATCGATGTCCTTGTGACTGTGGAACACCATGGTAGTCATCCTGTGTAGCATAGATATAGTCTGTCTCACCTGAAAAAAAGTGAAGTGTAAGATAAATAAGTCAAAATTAATCGTATGATGCGAAAAAATTGTTACCTGTGAAATGATGAGTTGTGACCGATGCCTGTGAGTCAGTAACCATACTATCTGGTGGGTCTCCAGATGTAGTCTAGGAGCTGCTATCATTTGATTCCTGGTAGAGTGGGCTTCGTCTGACGTCTCCAGAATCTGTAGAGTCGTCACTGTCTACATTCTTACCTTTCCTTTTGCTTCTTAACCCCATCTTTTTACCACTTTTTTTTATCTTGCACTTTGAACTTTTCTCTTGACTATGTGAGTATCACCCACATTTTGATCCGCTCATTCAGATATTGTTGCAACACGAGACAAACGCAGCAACTATCTACCAGTGTCATCATCTGTAATAAGACAGCTGGGTACAGGATTGTTAGTCTCGATGCCCTCTTCATCAAGAAAAGGGTTAGAATTGGATCTCCCATGTTCCATCCATTCTCGAATAGGATTTGAAGAATCATACAATGACAGCTCCATGAGACGATCAAATGGATCGGATCCGAAGGTTGTAGTTAACATACACCAGCTTATGCAATTTCTTATGAGATAATCTGTTACGCACCTTCGTGTGGATCAATACAAATGTACTCCAATTGCGCTCACAACCACTGAATGATGCACACTGTGAGACTATCCGTAATACAATTTGCTGGAGATGAGGTGTGTCACCTCCAAACATGTTCCACCAAGCTGCAGGAGAAGTATTCTTATCAACTGCCATCCTGTTGACCAATTCAGTGGCGAATGAACTTTGTTTTCTTCTAAAAATTTCCGCCTCCTGCAGGGCTTGCACACACAAGTCGATTGATGCTATGCGTATAAATGCCTCTCGAATATCGTTCATCATATTTCAACCCATCCCGTAAGAATAGTGACTTCTTGGGTTCAAAGATCCAGCTGCACATATAACAATAGTTAGATATTGTTGCATTCACAAAGCTATCATTGCAAATTTTCATCATCCTACGATTTATAATGTCTATGTACCTCTGCATCTCTCGCTTATCATTCTAATAAAGGGCTTCATACTCATTTTTACATAAATGATATCTGAGAAGTATTTCATTCAAGGTAGGATTCTTGTCTTGATCAGCAAACCGAAGAAACGCATACAAAGGTTGCACTGCACCTATCACATGTTTTATTGAATCTCACCATGACATGCTTGCTAGTCAGGAGTGAGCATGCATTCCGTCCTCAGTATTAGCAAATTTACTATTTAAGAATGTCTCAGAACCTATCTATGCTATGAATTTTTTTCTCTGATGAAACATACTCTCAAGAAACATGTAGGTTGTGCCAAAACGTGTTGCATTCTATCTTATCAACTCACCACCAATAGCATTGGTCATCATAGAGTGCAACTAATTATGATTATACAACCAACGAGAAATGTTGCGAGCCGACTGTATCATAGCTTTATGCTCTAGGAACTCACCAATAGCCTTTAGCATCAGGTTAATTGTATGTGCCACACATGGTTGCCAGACAACATGAGGATACTTGTTTATTAGCAGCTTGCACGCCTTTTTATAATTTGATCCATTGTCTGTAATAAACTGCATAATATTGTCTGCACCTACATCAATGCATACCTTATTATGTTTCATTGTTCAAAATATCATAGGTACAAATAAAATAAATAGTAGACAAGAACGTTTCACTGTTCAAAATATCATAGGTACAAATAAAACAAATAGTGCCATAGAATAAACATATGTCTCGTACCTTGAATATGAAGTACGCAAATTGGCTATGCCCAGTAACATCACATGAGTTGTGAAAAATATGACACCATTACAGTAGATCATAAAGTTTATCAAGCTCATCTCTATAGGGCCAGTCCAAAAGTCACATATAATCGTGACACCGTACATCGACCACACCATCTTGAATTTATCGAATTCTTTCTTGTTGTCTTGCTCGTTAGCATCAAAATATGTGCCATCTATTTTCCTCCCAATTAGGCTAGGCCCGCCCTCACCTGCAAATATTATGACACACGACATAAATATAGTAACTTATAAGGAAACATGTAATACAATAAAATGAAGGTCTCATACCCCATCTCTGTGTCTCCTTTATAGCACTAACAAAGTATGTACTATCGGTTTTTCTATCAGAGATGGCTTCTGTATGAACAATTTTTGACCATGCGCGTCCAATGGCCGACTTTGCTAGCTTGCTCTTCGCAGTCCATGGACCTGTATCGATCCTAGTTTGAATTTTTTCATTACCTGACCTCTGTGATGCGGACCTCCTCATCATGCCAAACAATCCAGACCCACCGTCTCCTTGTGACGAATCAGAAGCACATTGCGATGAACCAGCACCAGCACCACCACTCTCGAACTGACCACCATACGAACGCTGACGCTGTCGAAATTTCTCCTCCTCTCTAGATAACTCATAGCAGCCTGCATCTCCTCATCGTCCTTCTCATTGACATTTCTCCGACCTGCAAGCTGGTGCTGTATGAGGGTCTGTTAAGCTCGGTCCTTCCTCCGCACGTTCTATCAAGCTCCCAATGAAAATAGTCCCGCACGTCTGTGGGAACATAAGGACACCCAACTACGCTGCTTCCACGATGTGCCAAATGTTGCTTAAATCGTGTGGCACCACCCGCTTTCTTCACGGACTTGCATTATTTGCAACAGAACTCGGGATACACGTTGTCCTCGTACTCCTAAACCGAATCGACCTGATCTGACATCTTACAACCAACAATTCCTGAAAATGACTAACTATGTTCTAAATTTGCTAACAAATCGACCAATATTTGAACAAAAAACACAAAAACAACCATATCACCTTCTCTGCTACGAAAACCCACCAGATCGGATGGCTTTCCGCGCTAATCGGGCGGCTTACCGCGCAAATCGCGCGGTTTACCGGTGGAGCTGGCTAACCGCCCTCAGCGCGCGGCTAGCCGCTTCTGGCGCGTGGCTTACCACTCCAACCGAGCGGCTTGCTGAGCGCTCGGCGCGCGGGCGGCTAGCCGCTGCTCCGGCGCGATTTTTGGCGTGCA
>BCLF01000107.1:211149-228097 GCA_001602275.1 Zoysia japonica | reverse complement strand
AAGGGAAAAATAAAGTGCACTGGAATTTATAAAATATAAGGCACATTTGTTTCATATTATAATCTGCTCAGATTATATAACTTAGATTAAATAATGAGATTAAGAAACAAACAGGTAGATTATTCACTTAGATTATGTAATCTGGGATCTCAGATTATAATAATCAAATAATCCATCTCAAAAAGATTATCTTAGATTATTTGCATCAAAAGACCCAGTACTCATACCTTTTTTCATTAAAATTACCCACCTCTACCATGCCTCTAAACGTACAAGCAAAAGGAATAATCTAACCTCTAATAATCTAAGCAGATGTATCTAGATTATAATCTAAGTTATACTATCTAGATTATATAATCTAATAGGAAAACAAAGAGAGCCTTGAAAAAGGAGAGAGATACGCATATCAAAAAGTGGAAATTACATTTTTATAATTTTATATTTCTAGAAAAACACTGTAGGATGGAATGAGTGACTTGTTACAATTAGCTATCTGAGAATAATTTTAATTCAAAATTAATCAATTCTTTTATGCTTTTTATAGATTGGATGGTTTCATATATCTTTGTACTTTTACGGGGAAAGGTTTGTATGACTTTTAAATGGCTAGAAGTTAGTCAAATGCATTTCTAAAAATGTGTTCTTCTTAAAATGCCATTTGTATTTGGAAGTTCAGATCATTGTTCTTTGAAGAATTGTATTCAAATTTTAGTAGTAGATATTTGCATGTTTACAATTTAAATAGGTTCTTTACTATCTGAGAATGTCAGTTTTTGAATTTTTAAAATGGGAAAAGAAGAATAAAATTTCAGTACAAAGTCTGCACATCTTGGCTCGAGCCTCGAGCTAGCAAACGATGGTGCTGAGCCGTTTGATGCGCTCGGCGGGAATGGACGGTGGACAACCCAGCCACGGCTGAGCGACCGACTGCTGACGATCCGATCCCTCACGCAGTCCCCGACTCCCCAAGTCCCCATCCTTGCCCCCGACTCCCCATCCCTCCCGGTGCCTCCGCGAGCCACCCTCCCGGTCCCGTCCCGAGCTTGGAATCAAGGCCCACGCGGACGAGGTCGAGCGCGGTACCCCCCCCCACCAGGCCGACGCGGAGCGGCGAGATCTGCCCGGAGGCGAGGTCGAGCACGAGGTCCACGGCCAGGCCGACGAGGAGCTTTAGATCTGCCCGGAAGCGGTCTTCTTCCTCCTCTTTGCTTCCCCAAAAGCGACGAACGCCGAACAGGTTCGCTTTGCTTATCCAAATCTGAGCTTCCTGGCCCAGCGAAGTTTTGCTTCTCCGAAGCACCGCTTCTCCAAAACATGCACCCTCGCCGCCCTTTCCTTCGACGGCGCCGCTCATCGTTCGCCTCCGCCGTAAATATTCCCTCCCCAGCTTCCTCCCTTTTCACCGTCCCGTTTCGATTCGACGCCGCCGCGCTGACGCTACCTCGCTCGCTCTCTTGCTTGGTGTCCGCGGCCTCTCAACCTTCGCCGCTCACCGGCGGGCGTGCGGGCGGGCTCATATCGAGGCAAGGTATTCTGAGTGCACCCCTGCAGCCCTGCTTCCCTCGCATGTCGTCCCGTTTCGCGGGCTGGTTGGTTCGGGCAGCTCCGGCCAACTCGGGAGCATTTTCCCTCCTGCATGGATATGATTTGCGCCTTTAACCCATATTTGCTATGGATTAGTTCGAGAAATTAGTAGTTCACCCTCCTGCACACGAGCGGGTGATGTTGCCAGTTTCTTTTTCAATTCTATCCTAACGGGGTAGGGTGATGAGCAGATTTACAAGATTTGGAAGTTGTAATTTCCCCTCTGGATGTTCGCGTGATTGATGATGGGGGCACGGGAAGAGAGGCTTGCTTGTTTATGACTGGATCATGTAGCTGGGGATTTCAGACTCGATATTTATTGTCTGTGCCACTTGTGGTCTGTGTGCTGCTGTTGAATTAATTTAGCACAACGTTTTTTTTAATACGAGCAACAAGCTTTTTCTTGTGTGAGATTCTTCGTGTGATTTTGAAAGTAAAACCGATCATACCTTTTTCTTTTGTGTTGCTACAGCCAATCTGATGGGGTTTGAGGAGAGCAGAAAACATCTCCTCAGTCTTAGTTACCATGAGCTCCAATGTTTGTGCAAAAGGTATAACCTACCAGCTAACAAGACCCACACCCAGCTCGCTAGCTTGCTGGCTTCACTACTTGAGGTAAGTATATATGTGCTGATGGAACTTCCATTGCACTCATTTCAGATTGTGACATGAAAAAAGAGCTAGTTTCAGAATGGATTAAGCAATATGAGAATTCAGAATGTAAAACGAAATAATTGTTTTGTTCTGCACAGGAATCTCATTCGACTCATCCTCCATTAGCTACCGCCAAGGAAGTATCCACATGTATGTACAAAAACTTTCTTAAAGAATAGTTGATGGATTGCTATGTTTACTCAATCGTTTATTTGCTCGGCGCTTTTGCTCAGGAAGATTATGCTTTATGAATAAATGATAACCTAATTAATTGCAGGCAGCCATATTAACCATAAAAGAGGCCCATATACTGGTAGAGATGATGACATACAATTTATGCATGCAAAGCATCAAAAAGGACCTCAAACAACAGTTGGTGAAGCATCTAAAAGAGTAAGAAGATGTCATCATGGTTCTAGGATAATCAGAATATTCTGGCACATTTGTTAGGAGTATAATCTCCATGTCATAAAATATTGGAACTCCATTTTTGATAATTTTGAAAGTCATCCAAGTTGCCAATTTCCTTGGTAATTGTCGTTTTATGCACACTGGCTCAGGTGTAAGTAATATTTAGAATATATTTTTGGTTTTCCTGCTAATGCATGTTTTAGTTCTAATAACTATTTACGGGTACAGATTTTATCAGAAACAGAGTCAGCGGTTTTTTAGATATTCTTTTTTAACTTACAAAGGAAAATAGAGAATGGAATTTCTTCTGTAGTGCTTCTTTTGCTTGTGAATAGACATAATAATTTTTCTTAGATTTGTTATTTGTTCTTGGATCTAAATTCAAGTATTGAATACCACGTTGACATTGCGGATGTATTCTTCAGTGTTATTGGTTTGTGCAATATGCTGGAATATTAGGTTTCTGATATCTAGTGCCAACCCTCTTTTCTGTCACTTAATTGTTGTATAGGATGAAATTTATGTTCCCATGCTGCAGTGGAGTTTTTTCAGTTTAACTCTGTTTGACAAATAAGACCGCTTGACCATGTCATATCTACTATGTCCCTTGTGCATTTGTATACTGTTTCAGTTGAATTGATAGTTTTTTTTTCTGTATCCTGAAGCAGGGTATTGGCACCAGTACCAGTATCTCTCCTGTTCCTATCAACTCTGGAAGATCAGATTGTCATGATCATAATGTACAGTGTCAGAATGGTGTTGATGTTGCAAATAAAACAACAAATCGAGAAGTTGCTTGCGAACATAACATTATTAGTCATATCTCAGCCCCTGTTTTCCAAAAACAATCAGTTATTGATAATGGTGTGGCCACTCCTTCGGGACATACAAAAGATGTCACAGATAAGGATTGTGGACCATCAGATGTGAGATCAGTGAATGCTTCTCCTGTCCAATTCTTTGTAATGTCGGATGAAGGCATCGACCTTGTTGTTGATCTCAATTCCTCTCCATTAGATTTGGCTGAAAAGTTCAAGTCAGAAGTGAGTGTTCCTCCTGAACCTGGGAATTTCTCTAGCTTTTTCAGCAGCTTGGTAAGTAAGGATGATCATAGCACCGCCTCGCCATCTGGGAATATCGTTGTGGATATACAAAGCAAGGAAACTGAGAGCAATGCTTTTTCGACTAATTCATCACTTGGTTCTGATGTTGGTGACAACTCTAGGTCGGAGCCTTATCCTGCTGATACAACTGTGAACACTGTGTCATCTGCATCCACATTGCCTGTTACTTCAGTTGAACTTTCTGGATATCAGGAGGGAGCTCCAATGGTATCCTCATCATGCTTAACAGCTGAAGTTACCAACAATGGAGTATCCGATATGATCGTTTGTGCTTTGGACAAAGAGGTAATTCCTGAAGAATCTGTTGATGTCTTGCTGGGGTCAGAACAAATCGCTGCCTCCCTTGTTGATGCTTCTGGACAACCAATTGACAATAAAGACATGAAGAGTCCTGGTAAAACCAAAGTTTCTTGCAATATAGGTTGCATTCAAAATATTTCAGCTGCTGACACGGGCAACCTTTTTGCCTTTTCCTTGGGGGATGTGGTTAGGAGTGGCTCCAATGAGCTCTCCTCTTCAAAAACTGTGAGAAAGAAAACTGTAAATGTCCCTGGAGGAGCTCAGCTTGCACAAAATTCTGACACTCATAGGGTCCTAGTGGAACCAGTTGAGGCAATGACAGTGGAAGGAGATACTGGTTTTGGTGACCGGTTGTCATTTTCCAGCCAATTAGCCAAGCAGACAGTGACTAAACTGCCAGTTACAGATGCGCAATCAGATGCGAGTTCGGCAGATCATTGTATTGCTAGAAATTTTGACTTTGCAAACCCAGCATCATCATCTGCTGCTTCGGTAATTCAATTATAGCATTGATGTTCATTACATAATTTAGTGCACTTTAATACTGCCTAAAGAAAGAGTATACATTTATGCATGGGAGGTGCTAAATTTGTATGGTTTGCATTCCATAAATAGCCATATTCTAGCTTGTTTTCATGGCTGTCTTAGAGTACATTATGGTCTGGTCTTCAGCCTAGTTCAGTTGGTTAAGGGTGTGGTTGTACGCCTTGACTACCAAGGTTCATGTCCTCTTTGATGTGAATTTGGGCGCCTATTTCTTTTTTAACTAAGTGACACCTAGTTCCTCGTAGGGTGCTCGATTTTTATGTCTACTTTTAGCAATTTCAATTATTTATGAACCACGTTGTTTTCTGTATTTTCAAATTTCACATATTCAAGGCCTTGCATTTGATTTACCAATCTTCCTTCACTTCATCTTGTTACCCCTCTTCCTTTTAGTCTTTCTACTGGCACCTGGCATCAAGTTGGCAGATTTTAGATTCTTTCTCACCAATTAATGTTGAAATTTCATATTTCAACTGGGATCTGGTTGGACGAACTTTATGGTTCAATGTAGTACATATTTAAGTTCAACCTCTCAGTTGTAGCTTTCAACAGGTGTTTGAGGTTAATACCCTGTGCCATTGTAAACTGGACTAGAATCTTGCCAGCATTCAAACTGGACTCTCCCAGACCATTGGACTTTAGTACCTGACTCAACCTTGTGGCTTTTGAAGTGTAAACTAGATGAGTCCCTGCACCTGGGGTTAGAATAACTCAATTATGTAATTTAACTAATCAACGAATTTAGGATGCACAAACTTTAATAAGCTCAAAGCACCTACAAAGTGCACATGTAGTAAAATAACTCACACTGGGCTAGTAAATGCATGGCTGACTTATTTACTTGGTTGCACTTTGTAGTAAAAGGGGAAGAGAAGGAAAGCTGGTACATATGTTGTTTTGATCCATGGAAAGTCTACATGTACCATTTTTAGCTCTGCAACTGCAACCTGCATGTTTGGTAATTGATATCCCACTGACCTCCTTAGTTGGCATTTTCGGTATTAATTACCATGCCTTTAATCACTATGGCTTGGCAAAATTTCCAGAGCATAATAATGTCCATTCACGTGCCTGAACCTTAATTGCCGGTTGTTGCTCTTTTTTAGTCGTCTCTCGGGGTTTCATCTCTAGCCTACCCCAACTTGCTCGGGACTAAAGGCTTTGTTGTTGTTGTTGTTGTTGTTGTATAATAATGTCCATTCAGGAAAACAATAGTAATAAAGAGTCTTAAAAAAAGGAATAGTTTTTTGTTCACTGCGCTGCATATCAGTTTGTTTTAGTACTTTCTTGTGCATTGTTTACGTTTCTTTGAATAAAAAAAGTTCTTTCACTATGAAACAGAACATATGTGACTGCCTGCTCTGAATATGATGCCTTGATGCTCTGTATGCATGATGGAGGGCGCTTTCTTATTTGAATGCACGGTTTTTTGTTGTTCATGTTCTCTAACATATAACGATGTATGGATTTTTATTTGGTTTATGTTCCTTGGTTGTCCTACGACTAATTATCTTCATCCTCTTTCTGCAGGACAATGCTGTTGACCCCTTAACTTCAAAGTGTGGTGCAGAGTATGTTCCTTGTAAACATTGTTACTTCTGTTTTTAGCAACTTGTTACATACTTACAGTACTCCTTCGTTTTGCAGGTCAGCTCAAAGTCACTCTGCTGACAAAAAGAGTGAGTATGATCCTGAGGAGCTTGAGTTAGAGAGTAAGACACCAGTAGCTTATGGTGAGCCTAGAAATATACTACTTAGCTTAAGAAGTGCTTCCACAAGAAAGACTGAGCCTACAAGACGGTCAGCAAGGCTTGTTCCAAAGGTTTGTATTTGTCATCGACTATAATTGCATATTTCATAATTGATCTAGTATTTTTTTTTATTGAGAAGATGGTACGCAGATAAAGCACATCAATATCCGCTGGTCCATGCACATATATTGTTAGCACGTATTGTTATATCTGCTACATATTTTCAATTTTACACTAATATATTTTGTGCTCGTGCTTTGCAGTAACTATTCTAAGTAATACAGATGACATATTGCGAGGGCTGCTTAACATCCATCTTAGTCAGGTTTCATGAGTCTGAAGGAGTCTGAAGGGATAGGATACAGTTAACAAGCTAGATTCAAAATTGTTTGTTCTCGTTGATTCTTGTAGCGACTGTGTAGCTTGGTTTCCAGAGGATAGTGCTGCCAGACATTTTTTTTTTCATTTGTGTACTGCAAGATCTGTTGATCACTCATGTCAAATTTTCCATACACCGTTGTACAAGCAATGCATATTTTTTACAGCGATTCCGCACTTCTTTTTTTTTTTTTTTTTTTTTTTTTTTTTTGCGACTTCAGCGATTCTGTACCTGCAACGTTGTCACCACTGTCGATTTTAACTTCTCGGATGATGTGGTATGTTTACCACCAGAATTTGTGCCAGAGGAAAGATTGCCTTACCAATTAACTTCTTGGATGATGTTTATTTTACTACATTGGCTACAGCTAGATCGTGTCCAACAGACTATTTTGGTCAGGTGCATGGTATGTTGTCACAGATAGACCCATCATTGGTGTCTCATTTGGCTACATCACCCAGGTCGTCTATTATCTAGGAGAAAGATATACTTCCAGGACTTTTGAATTTGTTTTCCAACCTGGGGATGACAAGCCTGCAACTCTGTTTCTCAGTTCTATTCCAGTTTGGGAGCTGCAAGTGTAGTTGTATAAGGTCAGCTCAGCTCACTACTTCCGTCTTCCGCGAACAAAACACAAGGATCTCTCTGTTATTTTACTTTTCGCTGGCTCCGCTAGATACTGAAAAAAGGACATTTTGAAGAGATATATTACAGCGCGTGTATCCAAACTGATGACTTTCAGCTAGTCTTCATCAACATATTATACAATGGATAAAATTCATGTAGACAAGCATGCATACTAAAGATAAAACACCATAAGCAGGGTTGGGCCAGCATTTCAGACTAAAATAAACAATAAAAACAGCACCAGAAAAGTCACTTACATAATCCGCATATTACCATAAACGATAATCAAACATAAGAATAAAACTTGCTCAATCAGAACAGCCATACAAAGCAAATGTGGTGTTCTGGTGATGTTCAGAACAAAGTTCACTGGGGCTGAAATATATAAGCACTAGAGCTTCATTGCTCCCAGTTCATGGCCTCACCACATGTGGCATGAGCGGGAGGGTAATAAATCTACCATGACCCTACGGCGCCCTGGGCTGGGTTTTCAAAGTGAGAGAAGCCCCAGTAAGTCTTCAAAGAGTATGGCGGGTAGATGGTTGCTCCTTCGGTGGTGATCTTGGCAATCTGTCACATTAAGAAAAGAGGTCATTACACAACAGTGAATTAACAGTCCACTAACTGTGTACTGAATATCATCTTGCGAAATGATTTTCTCAAGGTCATTCAAGTTTATACCTGGAATTTGTTAATTGATGCCCTGTCACGGTACAGTAAGACCAGCAAGCACTTCTCAACCAGCTTCACAGATTCTTCAAAAGTCATATCCTCGCGCCATTCAACACGAAGGATGGGGATCGCCAAATGATTTCCAAAGCCAGTAGCAATATGGTTTTCCTCAAAGTGTGTACCAATCATGTTAACCTGGAAATATTGCATGAGATGTTGACACGGTATGTAGAAAATGTGGCATAAGATGTTGAAAATTTTACATCAAAACAGAGATGTTGATGTTTTGGAAAGAAGATACCATGCCAAGATACTTCTCTTCACCCTTTGGACCCTTTTTAACACCACCAAGTACAAGTGAGTTCCAGAGGGGATCAAACTTGTTGCGCCGGTTGTACATTACTCTTGTCAAATAACTGTGGATCTCTTTCGGGCCCAAGGAATTTCCATCATCCCACATATGATCAGACAGACTGAAATGGCAAGGGGAGTGAACGAATCAAACACTCATAGCAACATGAAGAAAACCCAGAGTTCATCTTGTTGACATTAGGTGAGCTAAAATAATTATTATGAACATTCATATCTACTCACTAGTGATAAAACTTACGTTAATTCATCCAAATAGCGTAAAATCTCCTGGAAATCACTGAACTCTCCACTAGCTCCAATAAGGCTATGCTTACCAACTGCTTTAATGCGTTCGACACTCTTGTATCTCAAAGTTGAGCCATATGAGGCTGCAAAAAGAAAATAACAGAACTCCCATTCATGATAGGATTACATAGACCCTGTGCAGAAGAACTCAGGAGACCAACCTCCAGTGTCACATGCCATGATCACACCATCCTTGTATTTCAAAGCAATGACCGAAGTACCAGTCACATAGGGATACCTGTCAATGTGATACAATAGAAACAGTAAGTCTCATTAACCAATGAACATAATGAAAGCAAAGCACTAATTTGGGAAAAAAAAACTATTGTTGTAATTATATTGATAAAAAAGAATACTGGACAGGACAAATTGTGTTTTGAAGATATTCCATCATAAACATACAGAATATGGACCAGTAATTCTGAGAAAGTTTAACTCACAATTAGTAAGGAACCTTCATCAAGGTTAGTTGACAAATAATTCTAAAATCTAACTAGAAAATCTGCGCGGCAATTGCCGCGCTTTTTGTGTATGTTTTTGTTGTGCACCCCTATTTGAAGCATTATATTTTAAATTTATTATTTAACAAATAGAAGTATAGTTGCCTTGATATGGATGACAAAGTTACATAAACATATACTCCGGTCTCAAAAAAAAGTTGTCTACATGGTCTTCAAAGCATAAGTGTGACCCTTGTTATCTATAAAATATTTAATAAAAAGTAGAATCAGTACGCTTTTAAGAAAGTATTTTTAAAACAAATTATTTCTAATTTTGTAACTTAATAAATTTAAAATTATTTCTAATTTATATTGGCAATGTTTGATTAAAACATTGCGTTCAAAGCTACTATTTTTTTAGACCGGAGTTGTAAGCGGAAAAAAGATTGAATCTTAGTTCTCATAGTAATCAAAGAGCATTTTTAAGAGATAAAACAATTTAAGTTATCTAAATATACATTTTCATAACATATAAAGGTTTTTAAATTAGCATATACTTGCAAGATATAGACGTAGAATAAATTTATAAGAACTTCTCTTATATCTTTTGGAATAAACATATACGAAAAGCGCGGCAATTGCCGCGCAGATTTTCTAGTCGTGACCTAAATGGGATCAGATTATAGTGTTGAATATGCTTCAACTGCGAGAAGCTTGCATAAAGGTTAAAGAATTTAATTAGACCGTTGTGTTCTATAGCGAATGACGTTCTGAAATGTTCCTAGTACTTTTACTGTTCAGTGAAAGACACCGTCACAATTCAAGTTTTTGAAATACGTAAAATTATAAATCATATTTTAAATAAATAAAAATATAAGAAAATATATGATATTTATTTTATTTTATTGAATAAGATGAAATTAACTGTGACAGGATAGCGTGTGGATCTGAAAAAACTAAGATGATGGCACGGTCGTTCATGCCTACTTCCGTCGAGTAGAAGCACGCTCTTATGTTGACCGGAGAAAGGATTTTTTTCTCCTTCCTAATATCCACCGTTAGATTTTAATCCGACGGTTAATATTTTTTAGAGTGACGTGGCGCAACGAGGGTTGAGAGAACGCACGGAGCGTTCAATATATAAAGATTTGTCATTTCTTACACTGGATCAATAAACAAACAAAAAAAAAAGTTGGTGTCTCCACAGTAATTGTTGGGTCATCCATGATAGCAAAGGTTAACTTCCATATTATTTAGCAGGTGAACTCGTAAATAACTTCCCCAACACTATGAACATTCACTGCCTAAATTTTGTGAACAGCATCCGGAATCACTAACCCTAACAATCGGCAACAACCCAAATGCCCCCAATAGGAAAACCTCCATTTTCTTCGAAAATGGTTTGGCCTAAATAGATCCAAGAGAGAAGGGACAAGGATTCGAATCATACTGTGTATGCTGCCTATCTCCTCCTTCTCCGGCCACCGCCTGGCTCCCGCTCGCGGCGTTGACTGCGCTTATTTGTTCCTCCAACTGCGAAATCCCCAAGAAGATGAGTAAGAACGGTGCGAGAAACAGTAGGAAGAGGGCTAATCTCGGCGAAGTAGCTCACCGCCATGTCTAAGCACTTCGATGCGGAATCCTGAGCCCTCGCCGCAGCGCCTGAATATAAACACGATTTGTATTTCTTTCTTGCTAGAGGGGAAGCCGTGCTGCCGAAGCGGAAGAAGAGTAGGAGTACCGCCCGGCCCCGATCGAGGACGGGCGTGGTGGGCAAAACGAGGACGGCCCAGAAGAGGGAGGTGCGCCAGACCAGATGGCCCAGTAGCAGGAGAGGAACGAAGGCTTTGTTTTCGCTTTTTCTTTTTGTTTATGTTTCTCTCCTTTCCAATTCCTATTGATTGTAATTATAATTTATGCAGATAAAATAATTACAGATATCTGCTCCAAACTCAATTGCGATAAAATTATATAAAATAGCAATTTTTTGAAACAATAAAAATAGCAAATCTTGAACAGAGGAGGGAGAAAAGACTGTGCGCTGCAATTTGTCCGCCATCATGATTTGTTATTTTTTGTATCTTTTAAACGAAGTTGAATTTAGAGCTGAAATTTTGTATCCATGTTTCCTATGATGCACCTACACGTGCGCTAAGTTTCAGTTTTTTCAAATAAATTTATGTGCTTTTCTAAGAGGGTTTTCACAATTCCAACATTCAAAAAATAAAAGATAAAGTCCAAGTTAGTATAACCAAAAGTACAAATAACCTCTAAACTATTTTTTATTTTATTTTATCTCCACAACTTTACTATTTAACTCAATTTACCCCCCTACTACAATTTGTTTTTTTTCTCCATGTATAAGTGTCGTCTTAAGTTAAATTTTTTTTTATAGTAATTTGGACTTTATAAAAAAAAACCAGTATACATTATGTCATATAATTGCTTCGACTCTTTGCTACACCACATATCCTAATGCGGTGTTGTTGATAGAATTTGTCATACATATGTGATTTATCAGCGCTACGGCCAGACTCTGAAGTGCATGCCGGGTGAGCTGAAACGCGCTAAAATGCATTCTGAACAGAGCTATAATACAATGACCTTAGTCTGGCTTTGAAAAACCTCAATCTCTAGCCTCATGGATGCCCAGACTTGGTTGCATCGCCTGATCTTCTCATTCGTATGAGCTACAAATGATTTGGCAAATGGTTCTTGACCACATTTTGTGCTCATCTCACATGGAACTGAAAAACTGACGAACATATTCAGTTAGTTTACAAGATCACTTGTAAAAAGTTTACTATGAAATATAAAATGGTGATGCTGATCCTAGGTGCAGCTGTCCAAAAGAATATGACAAGCCAACTCCCCTCTTTAATCCATAGTGATTCATATACAGACTCATACACAATTTCAGGTTACACAAGCTTTTTAATTTTGGGTAAAAAAGGAAGTAGAGATATAAGCATGTGACAGATAAAAATACGGTCCTCAAGAAAATGTTACAATAAAATTTACCACAATAGTTCCACTTCCGATTGTTTGTATCCTGACTGAAAGCCTCTGCATACATATACTCGATAGATATGCAGAGAGTGCTTCGAGAGATTCTGTGTGGCCACCTCAGCATTTTCATTGCAGAACAAATATGTTACTGGATAGCCTAAAAGCCACCTGTAAGACATAAAAAACACAAACATAGGTCATTGAGAGACCAAATCAAATGGAAATGCCACCAACATAGCATACATAAGAATGGGACTGCCTTCTGATGTTTCCGTAACTATCAAAACAGAAAAAAGGTCGTCACGTTGTGAAGGAAAGTTCTTCAAATTTTTTTAGTTCCTAAGTATCAAAATGATGTTCCATTGGACTAAAAATTCCATGGGTGCAAGTTTTTATGACTCACAAGACCAGATATTACCCATTCAGAGAAGGCAAGGCAATTTTTGCGGCATCAAGGTAGGCACTGAGATCAACCAGTAAGGTCCCCTCGTCCATGTGAATGTCAGTGCACTCTCCATTAGCAGTTCTTTCTGAAAATTCTGACACTTGCTTTGGTATTCCAGGTCGAACAACAGGTAGATTTACAGATGTGTCAACAGGGAATTTAGCTGAAAACAGATCTTGGATAGATACAAGCTCCATCACTTTGTCATTCTCTTCTGTGTTCAAAAGCAGCTGCAGCAAAACAACTTTCAGCAATGGGGAACAGGATATATTCACTATACACCAGACAAAACATAGAAAAGGGGTGATTTGAGAAGATAAGGACTTTGCAACAGTTTTTCTCTAGATCCACAAAAGCAAGCTGCTGCCGTGACCTTGCATTTGGTGATGCATGTTCAGCAAGTCCTTTTACGTGAATCAAGTAAATCATATCTTTGATAACCATCACTTTTAGCGGCTTCAAGATGCTTGATTCCTGAACATCAAACATAAAAACTGAAATAAATTGCTCCTCTAGTATGCATGAAATTACTCAAGGAATAGAACTTAATGATTAGATCTAGTATGCATGAAAATACCCTAAACCCTAAAGTAGAGCTTTGAGATGGAATAGTACTTAGGAACAGATAACTACTTGATGGCAAAGAAGAATTACAAATCCTGACACTTATGATCCACTGGCACAACTTTCCAATGGAATAACAAGTGCTTTGCCTGCAGGCTCAAGGTGAGATTTCATCAGTGCGCGTGGAAAGAACTTCCTACCATGACTTGAAGATCTATTTTACGGCTTTAATTGTTATTTCTATCAATTAGTATTCCTCAAGTGTGATGCAAAAGACTTGATCTATATATTACACTCTGAAGATAATTAAATACTCCTATATCAAAATTGAACCATCACCTCTTGGGCATGATGCAGAAGGCTGCAGAGATTCTCTTGCAGTTGAGGCATTGTTCCACCATAGTCCATCAGCACTACAGGCCGCAATCCAGTGCAGAGAAATAATATATCTGGAGAAAAAAAATCGTCATATCATTTTAGATACCTAATGCCAAACACGATTCATTACGTCTATGGTCACTTCCATGCAAGTGTTCTGCAATATCATAACTAATCTGTTTTTATCGGTCCTCAAAACCATTACCGCTACTGCTCAAGCGCAACATAGCTAGCCTATTAGTACCGAAGTGTATGTATGTATGTATGGCAGATTCTATAGTAGACCCAAATAATTGTGGACCGTCCATTTGTGTTGATCCCAATGTTTAAATTGTTCTTTTACCTCCTAGGAGGTAAAAGCTCTTCAATAATTATTAATTGCAGTATCACTTAATTTGAAAAGTAATTAGTGGGTTTTGGTAGGTGACGGTAATCAAGAACACGTTGTCTGCTGATATTAATTTATTTTCTTATATTTTCTACTCAAATCAATGGATAAGATTGAATTCATGTCTTACCTCTTAGGAGGTGAAAGAAGAGCACTTGTCTACCTTAACATGTATGTATCATGCAGGGGGTTACGGAATGAACTAGCTTCTACGAATTGGGTGTCTTTGACTATTCATCATCTAAAAGAGCACACAACTTTATACCAGTCAAAATCATCAAGACACCACGGCGCTACCAGATTAAGACCCTGTTTAGAACGCAGGATTTTTTTCATGTTTCTGTGTTTTTTTTTCTCTGTGAAATTGAACTGATTCGTACGAGATTTTTACGTTACAAACGGGGCCTGGTAGTGGGACATCAGCTGCCCATCCTAAACACATGAATGAGTTCTGAGCATATGAGACGTGAGGGGCACTGACCGTTAAGAAGGCGGCGCTTGGACGCGGGACGGAGGCGCCACCGGATGCCCGCCGCGCATGCCTCCACTACCCGCAGCATCTCCTCGCAGACCCCCGCTCCCACCGCCGCCCACGCCATCGCGTTCGCCGTCGCCGACGAGGCCACTCGAGAAGCGAACCAGGTCAGGGAATCGTTCCCCCCGCCCGCTATAGCCCAACCAACGGCTGGGATGGGCCGAGTGAGACCTGTTCCTGGGCTCTCAGCCTCCCTCTTCCGTGCTAGTAGGCTCTAAACGGGCCGGTCCGACACCTGACCTGCTGTGCTGGTACGAGGAGCGGAGCCCCATCAACTCAAAAGGTGAGCACCTCCCTCCATTGCCTGCAGCGCCTGGAGCTCCGCTTTTTATGCGCGGTTGCAAAGTGCCCGCAGTGGTATGAATTTCACGGTACTCAGTTTAATTTATAAAAAAAATTAAATTATAAAAATAAAGAAAATTTCTCTATTTCAAATGGGCTTTAATCTTGTGAGAATCCTGCAGGATTTCTAAATTCTACGGAACTCAAGTTCAGATCAGGCTCATCTGTTGGCTATCCCGATCAGTAATTAAATTTCGGGGTTTAGATTCTTTGTTTCATTTCCTTCCTCGCACGGTCGCGTTATAGAAACGTAAACGAGCTTCAGCGCGTGTACAACTGAACCAACAGTCACATGGTGCTTTTCCATGCTTTTTCGTCAAGTTTTGCCAAAAGTGTGGTAAACTTCAATTAGTCAATTAGGGAACTTGAACAAGTTAGCATGTTCAGAAAGCACGAAATTTGGTAAATTTAGTTTGTACTACTACAATTCACAGCTAAGTAAGCTCGTTTTGCTTCTCTCCATCTTTATTTAGATACGGGTAAGTTTGGGATCGATCAGTGAGCGAGAAAAATGGTGGAAGATGACATTCTGATTCTCACCGGCCGAACTCGTTGCTCAGTGTCAATGGTACGTGCATGTGCCTCGTGGTGGCGAGCCATGGCTTTCTGATCTGTGACTAGATATATTCAGTAGATCCTCTAGCCTGACAACTTAATTTGCAAGTCTTTGATTGTGCCCATTTTGCACTTGTTTTCCCTCATCTGTACGTGACTTGAGAACAAGTGCCACTGCCGAAACCGACTCTTTGTTGAGTGCATTGAGGTTTGCCTAGTGTAATTTCACGGGCACTCAATAAACTAGACATTTGCCGAGTGTTACAACAACAACGCACGGTGTACCGAAAACACTCGGCAAACAAATTCTTTGCCAAGTGTTATAGGTCCAGCACTGGTACCGTGCACTCGGCAAAACTGACGTCCGTTTGCGACTGTTACGGTTTGCCGAGTGCCTGTATTTGACACTCGGTAAAAATGCCAGTCTTTGACACTCGACAAAAGGCTATTTTGCCGAGTATATTCCCGGAACACTCGGCAAATAATTTGATTTTTTTCCGCACCTGCTCACCTAACTTTTTTTGCTGCCCACGTGCTGCGTATGCTACTCCATGTTAAAATTTGATACATTTTTCGGTCTTTTTGCTATTTTTAGTTAATTTATTTCATTTAATAGAATTTTTGGAGATAAAGAAAATTTGAACTACAAGTGATTCGAATAATGCAATAAAATAAATAAAAAAATTATATTCATGTTATTGAGTTTAATGTGAGGCCTTATCCGGGAAGTAATAGAAAATTTCAAACATATTTATCCCAGAAACACGAGCATAAACGTGTGGCCGAATTGTTTTAAAATTCTATAAAAAACAAACAAAGTCTAAAAATCATGAGATTTGTCAAGATCTCATGATATCATATGTAGAACATGTGATAAAAAATTGAGCGCGTTTCGCACAAGTTGTCACGTACGCTGCTTAGAAATCGAAGCATCTCTCAACAAGAATCTTACTATTGAGAAGGATTTTTTGAGATTTAGAATCAAAGTGATGGTCGAGTTGAGGTTTCACTTCAAAACTTTTTTATAGGAAATAACCAACATAGATTGTTTCATGTGAAATTTTGGTGAATTTTTGGATCCGTTTGATAATTTTAATCAATTTACTACAATTATAAAACTTTAATTGGTATAAAATGATTTTGTGGTATAACTGCATGAAATAATGGTCTAATATTCGTGCAAGCATGGAATATGCATTGTTGAGTGAATTTGACAAGGTATTTTCAAAGCATATTCGAATAATTTAGTAAAACACGTTATAAAAAGAATAATAAAATAAAATAAAAATATAGTTTGCCGAGTGTCAGCCAGTTGACACTGGGCAAACCAGGTGGTTTCCAAAAAAATACTCTATGTTTGCCGAGTGCCAAGATCCGGGCACTCGGCAAACCCTATCTGGCACTCGGCAAAACTGATTTGGCACTCGGCAAATCAGTTGTTTGCCGAGTGCCAGGATTCGGGCACTCAGCAAACCGTTGTAGCACTCGGCAAACTATGCGATAAGAAGACTTGTCTGCCCTTCCCGATTGTCACTCACACACACACCCGCCCGCGTGCGCCCCGCCCCCGCCGCCCCCCGGCCCCGC
>BCLF01000107.1:136085-210663 GCA_001602275.1 Zoysia japonica | reverse complement strand
GGCCCCACGCGCCGCACTCCGACCCGCCTCGGCCGCCTCAGGTGAATTTTTTTCCATGTTATGGTTGTTGAACATATAGTTGGCGGGAGCAGCTGTGAAAGACATTGTATTAGATGCTCAATATTAACGGCATTATTTTCTTTTTGTTGCAGGAGACTTAATTGCATCGTCCTCGACTTGTCACTTTGCGGGACAGCAAGGTGAGACATAAAAGTTTTTTTTGGTATCATGTTCATAAATCACGTAACCTAGTTAGACGTCTTCCGTTCGAAACAGATACGGTTGGAAATATGCAGATCTTTGCATTTCTATAACCGTATCTGTTTCGAATTGTCCACATTTTTTGGACAGTTCGAGGATGCGTAGATGGGGTTAGTTTCCATGGTCTACTCCTATTCGAGACAGAGTTTCGGCATCACCTCCCTGTTGTGACCGGATACGCAATCTCCTTTGCAGGACGTGTATTCTGGTCACAGTAGGGAGGTGCTGCCGAAATTCTGTCTCAGATAGAAGTAGAGCATGGAAACTAACCTCATCTACGCATCCTCGGGTGGGATTAGGACCTATCTTCACCTATTAGATAGTACAAACGTCGTGTAGATACAATTGATTTTTATATCACTCGCTGATATGTTAGAGGATGGACGACCGTGCGTGGATGTACACGGGCCGCTCAAGTCAGGGTTCGTTGACCAATGAATGGATTGAGAAGACTGATGTTTTCCTAGAACTAGCATTTGCCAAGGTTAAAGGAGCGCCTGCCACTTGGTGTCCTTGCAGCAGATGTGCTAACATGCGTCGACAAACAAAGATGGTCATGGGTAAACATCTTTACAAGAATAGATTTATGGTAGATTACATCCGGTGGATCTACCATGGTGAAGCCGATCGTATGAGAGACGAGGTCGTGAGACAACGTGTCGAGAATTATGATGCTGATGGCGGGGTAGAAGACATGTTAAATGACTATCATGAAGCACACTTCGCTGAAGGAGGTAGGGAGGAGGAGCCAGAGGCAACCGCAAAGGCGTATTATGACATGTTGACTGCGACACAGAAACCTCTTCACGGCCGGACAAAGGTTTCTCAACTGGATGCCATTGGACGCCTAATGGCCGTAAAGTCCCAGTTTAGCCTGAGTCGAGACGCGTTCGATGTTATGTTGACAGTTTTTAGCAACATGCTTGCTGAAGATCACATTCTGCCAAATAACATGTATGAGGCACGGAAAATCCTTCGTGCACTTAAGATGCCATATGAGCAGATATATGCTTGTCCGAAGGGGTGCATCTTATTTAGGAAAGAACACGCGGAAGTAAAGTAATGTGCAAAGTGTGGATCCTCTAGGTTGCTGGAGGTAGACTCTGGTGATGGTCATAAGAGACAGCTCGCGGTACCTGTGAAAATCTTACGGTACCTTTTGTTCATATCGAGGATCCAACGGCTATACATGACCGAGGAATCTGCGAAACAGATAACGTGGCATAAAAATGGATGTCTATACAATCCTGAGAAGCTAATACATCCTTCTGATGGTGAAGCATGGACCCGTTTTGATGTGATTCATCGTGACAAAGCTTTAGAGGCTCAAAATGTACGTATTGCGCTAGCAACAGATGGGTTCAATCCTTATAGAATGATGGCTGCCCCATATCGGGATGGCAGGGTCTTTTCTACATCCTTGGTCTTTTGTGCAGGCTACACTTTTCGGGCCTGGTTGCGTATGGTGGAGGGCATGAGCCGATCTACACATGGGACCACTACATCGCCTTTCCCGATGTACCAGATCGGGATGGCAGGGTCTTTCGCAACAACGCGGAGCAGGTGACGGCTAAGCTGTGGGTAAATATTCCTCGCATTACATTTAGTTTTTATTTGACATTGCTAAATAATGACTGGATACATCGCGTCTATATGCAGGATTTCTTCAGATGCTAGGACGGATATGAGGCTAAAGCGGCCACTGTGGCTCACAAGGCCTGTGTCAAGCTTGTCAAGGACATGCATTACGAGGCTCGCGTGCAGGCCATTGTAACATACCATGCTACGTATCTTGACATAAAGATCACCAAAACTCAAGCAAGAACTATGACGATGACCCGGGAAAAATACCTGCAGGTAAATATAAAACTTTAATACTGCTTTCTTCTGAGATTTAGTACGCTTAATTTGATCTTCTTATATGTCATATACTTAATAACGTGTAGGTGCCTTCGTGGTGGTGCGCCTAGCATCTCCAGTGTTGGGAAGAGATGGTGAATAAGTGGTGCGCCGCCGAGTGGAAGGAGATGCACAACGCTTGTTGGGAGCGTCGTTTGATGATGCCAGGTGCACCACACCATCAAGGCAACCTAAGCCTCGATGAATACGCGGCTAGATGGGTACGCGAATTCATTTTTTTATTATAACGCTCAATTCTGCATAATTTCTACTCATCTTACTATTTTTTCGCAGTCCTCGTCACATGGTGGCCAACCTTGCTCCCAGTTCAAGGCATGGGCTTTGGCCCACAATAGCAAGGCGACGTCCGACGTCGAGTACAACCCGGAGGACTCGCCCTCGACGTACAGCAATGAGACCGTCCACAGCCACCTCAGTGAGTACACTGAGATGGCAAGAGAGGTCCATGGGCAAGAGTACGATCCGAGCACCCAGGACCTTGATGGAGAAGTCGTCATGAGGGTAGAAGGAGGCAAGAAGCACGGGCGGTACTGGATTGGCGACAGCACACTCGACACGGCCAGTACTCCCACTATCTCTCAGATTCGAGCAAAGAGCACGAGTTCAAGCCCGGCCATACGCCCACGACCAGCCACTGCACAGTCCCGAATGGAGGCAATCCAGGTTACTTCCGTTTTAATCGTTGTTCTTTGATTTTAACATACCTTTGCTTTGCATTGTAATATTGAGGTGAAATATTGTAGGTCGAGCTAGCAGAAGAGAGGAGGCTAAGAGAGGAGATGGCGGCGAGGATGGAGGCCGATCGGCAGAGGCAAGAGGCCGAGCGGCAGAGGATGGAGCAGATGTTTCACTGGATGCAAAGTCTTAGCGAGAGGATGGGTCAACCTCTGGCACCGGAGCTATTCCCTCCTCCACCTCCTCCTGTAACTACTCCTGTGAGTATGAATGTTTTAAGTTGCTTGTTTTTACTTTAAATCTTGCCTAACATATGCAATTTTTTCTCCTTTGTACAGAATCAATCGGCGGCATCGAATCATGCGGCATCGAATCAATCGCCTCATACGTCGCAGTGGCCTCGTAGTTGATCTGTGTGTGAAGATATTGGGCTATGTCTGAAGCTATTGAAATATGATACGTGTTTATTGTGTTTTGTATGAGATTTGTTTATATAAACTGTATGTGATGTGATTTATATGTTTTTTGACTATATAAATTGCCTGTGATGTGATATATGTGTTTGTGGTTTATATAAACTGCCTGTGATGTGATATATGTGTGATTTTAGCTGATTTTAAAATTTCGAAAACATATTTTGCCGAGTGTCTGGGTAAAAACACTCGGTAAATACTAAGATTTTGCCGAGTGTATTTAGCCAGACACTCGACAAACATTAAATCTTTGCCGAGTGTCGTGTGCCTGGCACTCGGCAAACAGAAAGAGTTTGCCGAGTGTCACATCCAGTCACTCGGCAAAGTATAAGATTTTGTCGAGTGTTTCTACCCAGACACTCGGCAAACAAAAAAAATTTACCGAGTGCCACATCCAGCCACTTGGCAAAGTCTCCGTCATTGTTTTCTGTCCGTTCGGTCTACTTTTTTTTGCCGAGGGTCTAAAGCGCACTCGGTAAAGCTTTTGCCGAGTGCCCGACAAAAAACACTCGGCAAACGGCTATTTGCCGTCAAAAGATAGGCCGAGTGACCTATGCTGTGGGCAGCACTCAACAAAAACGTTGCCGAGTGTTTTTGTCTTTTGCCGAGTTCTTTTGACACTCGCAAACAGAGGCATTCCGGTTGCGTGCGATATGACGTCTGCGGTGATGATAGATCACTTACTAGCTAACGACTGGTCTAAATACGGTTAGCTGCTAAAAAGAGCTAAAACTGATGTGATTACTATACGAGTAGTAGTATCTTATCCACCACTTGACCATGTGTCATTTGGTATTCTTTCTTTTCCTTTTCTTTCGAGAATACGTACTTATCGAGCTTTTGAAACAGGAGAGATTATTCTATTTATCCCTGGAAGAAAAGAGTACCGATGGTGAGATGTTACATGACTACATGAGCGTAAATTTGGTGCCTCGTTGATCCCAAGAAAAGCTCGCACAAGGCACAATTCGCCGGTGGTTGGTGCGTGTTGAATTCAGCGTTCAGATGCTGACCATAAGCGATAGCAAGCACATGCTCATTGGCACAGCTTGGACGAGTTGGTACTTGGAACTGTCATTTTATAAAGTCGATCAACTGGGCAGATAGATGTTGGTGCCTGGCTAGTACGGAGTATAGAAGAAAGGGTGCAATGTGCTGACCATCCACATGGATAGCTTGACCACACCAGCAGTGTCGTAGACCAAATGGGTGTACGTGTGAACTGAGTGTGATTTCGCCGAATTCACTGACCGACTTTGATTTCTCCTTTTGTTGCCATGAAAAAATCCAAGTGGTCAGCACTCATGCACTCAAAATCGGAAAAGTAGTAGTAGCACCCCACATACAACGAGAGATACTATGACAGTATGACTTGCGCATCCTTTTGCTGGACGATACTTTACTTCAGTCAGATGAGCAATAGATCATTTGAAGGAACAGAGAAGTACAGTTGTAACTAAGAATTGCACCTTTATGTTAGAAAAATGCATATCATTTCATAATGTAACTGAAACAACGTTGCAGTAATTAAGGAAAATACAAACGGAAATTTGCTACGATCCTTGCCTATATATATCAATATATAGTAAATAATACAACAAAAGAATGAGGTGTCGAGGTACTCCAACAACTAAGTACATGCTTCAGCAGAGTGTGTATACATATACACACAATTCTCTTGCAGTACCATCGTTAACAACCACCACCAGTGTATACAAGCATTTGCGCTCGGCAATATTTCTCTTGCACGTGCCTATATACTACTACTCGGCCACGCACCGACGATCACCAATACGCGTCGACGAGTGGATCCCTGCTGCTCCTGCCTCCGTCAGGCAGCTTCTAGTGGCCCGGCCCTTTGGGGCTGGGCCCGGCCGGCAGCCTCGCCAGCAGGAGCGTCTCCACCGCCTCCCTCGCCTTATCCATCACCGCTGCTGCCGGGTACGACATCCCCAGGTACTCCGCCACCGACGCCACGGCCTCCTCGCTGGCACCGCGTCCCGGCGGCGCCGGCCTCGCGGCGCTCGCCACGCCTGCGAGGAGAGACACCGCGAGCACGGCGAGAGCCATCGCGAACGCCAGGTGCTGCCTCGACGACGAACCCATCAGCCAGTCGGTTGGTCGTAGCTTCTCTGGCTGGTTGCGGCTGCTGAACTTTGTTCCCGGCTGGGCTGATCGAGAAATGTTCGTGGGATTTGCGTTAGATGGCTCAGGCGGTGTGCCGTGTGCGCAATCGTTGCCGTACTTATAGAGGTGGGGGTGGTGGTGTGGCCGGCGCCCGGCGGAGGTCGGTCGGTGGCGGGGTCGGGTGGAACGGGCGGTTGGTGCCGTTGCCGCGGTGGAAAAGGGGACGAAGCCGTGTGTCCGTGTGAGCGCGTGGTGGTGGACTGGACGACCTGGCAAGACTACGGGAAGAATCGTGCTCGGCCGGGGCACGCTGCTTCGGAGCGACTCGTAGACTTCCTGCGAGTGCGTGTGTCGAAGCCAGCATGAAACGGGCCTTAAATCATCAAAAAAATCGCCTGTTGACCAGGCGCGGAATGCGGATGCGAGACCAGCAGTTGGGGGGTGGTTTCGACGCGCGGCTAGGAGTGAGGTTCAAGTGGCATGCATCCGTTTCCGCAGCAGCTGGTCAATGGCATGATTCCTCTCATCTGTAAAGACGACGACAACAAACTAGCGTGTGGTTCCGTTTAGTGGTCTGGTATTGCGATTCTTTTCTTCTAGCCATAGATCCGACTGTAAATTGCCTGCTGGAAGATCTACGAGAGAACAGAATGATTCGCAGCGCCGACCGACAGAACCGAGAGCGGAGGCAACACCGAAAGTTCCAGGAGCGATCAGGGTAAGGATGGCGCAACACCGAAAGTTCCAGGAGCGATCAGGGTAAGGATGGCACGAATGGGATCAATGCTTGAACCAGATGCGGTAGACAAGCTGACTCTTACTCCTGAATGTCGCAGTCCATACTGGAGATATGTCAGTGACCAAACAAAGATTTAGGCCTCCTTCGAGAAAATGAACAAAAAAAATTCGTTTCATGTGGTTTTTCTGTGAAGTTGAATTGTTTCTTGTTAAATTCCTGTATGATTTCTATGAAATTTTTGCGTTTCTCAATAAAACCCAACCAGTATTAGATGTGACGACCATCCACCTATGTGAACTGAAGCTGAAGAGACCACGAGTTAACAGACTACTACTTGCACAGCAACACCCCAGAAACAAGCATCCTCACTCCTAACCACCACTGAACAACAACCAAGAACGCAACAAGCTTTCGGAGCCAGTAGCTCAACTGCCCCCATCGCCCCACTGGGACTGCGAGCTCATCGGCCCCTTCATCTTGAACTCTCTTGCCGCCTGCTGGAGCTGCTGCGACTGCAGCGGATGCAGTGGCTGCTGCTGCTGATGCTGAGGGCGAAGTGGCTGCTGAGGCTGTGAGTGGAGCTGGAGCTGTTGCATCTGCTGGGTGGCTAGCACAGATTGCATCGCTTGGCTGTTTTGGAGCATCTGCTGGTTGCCGTCAAACGAGCGCGGTTTCATCATCATACCTCCGCCACTACTGGCAACCTGTCCTGTAGCAACCTTCAGCCGCTGGACCTCTGCTCTCAGAGTGTCGTTCAAAGCTGCATCAAGAAGAGCCAAATGTCAGTAGTGGATTACCAACGCATATAGCTACCTTGCTCACAGCGGCATGCATGGAGAGGAGAATGTGGTATAGAACAATCACTTGTCTGTTCTAATGCACTAGTCCCTCCATCCCAATTTAGTTGTCTTTTTGTCTCTAGGCACGGAACTAAGGAGGTGAAAAAAGTGGGTGCAGAGGAAACGAAATAGAGACGTATTGGAAAGAAAGGTGTATTCGAAAGTGAGAATGAACAAGTAATTTTATTAAAAAAAATGAGAAGCCTAGAATGACAGGTTTTTTAGGACGGATGGACTATTCCTTATGATATCATCATAAGTTGGACGAGGTAATATTACCATCCTGTAAGTGGACTTGCTGCTCCATAGTCTGCAGACGTATCTTAAGCTCGCTATTTTCAGTCGTTAGCCCATTTGTGTCTCTCTAACATAGCAACAAAATGATCAGAATAACCATTAGCCATCTGAAGCAAGTGAAAATTAAATGAGTAAAATAACAGTTAATTCATATATATATGATGAAACGAAAAGAATAAAATGTAATATTTGTACATATTAAATGGGCAGAATAACAATTTATAAATACAGATGATTAAATGAGAACAGTGAAAAACATGTTAATTGATACATCCAGAATCATTGATGTGCTGGAATACTTTTTGTGAACAGCATATTTCTAGTCATTCATACATCATACCAGATGACATGCAAAAATATCAACACAAACAGATCACATAGTAGCACCAGAAAATTAGACATATCCACTCTTAACACTATGCTTCTTTGATTAACTGCCCTTCATGTACGTCACAATACTATGCCAGGAACACAAACTATGCTTTTCATCCATAATATTGGGCAAATATAAAGTGCAGACAGCTTAATAATAAGGAAACATATTGTTCATGCGAGCAAGTATATTAGTGTATACCTAGGTTCCCGCAAGTTGGGCATTAGGGAAGAGAAGCCAGTCAGCTTTGCATGCAAGTGTATTAGTGTATCCACACTATATTGGAAGTTGGAACATGGATCAACTGCTGAACTGCCAGTTTAATCAAACTGGGACTGGGCAGCTCAGGGACATGTCCAGTTTTTAATACTAGGTATTTGTATTTTTCCCCTCTGAGGGTGAGACGAGGGTTCGTGGTTTTTTTTTAAAATTTTTTTTTTTTACCTAAACCTCAATGATCTCAGAACGAACTCCAAGTGCTGTTTAACATATGCCATGCACATTGGTCTAACATCAAACCAGAAGAACGCATAAGGGAGCTCTGGAGATATGGTGTCTACCTGCAACAATGTCAGCTGAGCTGACAATGTCGTTGCTTCTGTTTGCAGGGTTTGCACTTTGCGCTCAAGTTCAGCAATATAGCGCATCTTCCTTTCCTTTGATCTTGCAGCAGATTGTCTGTTGGCCCAAATCCTGCCAAATGATCGAAACAAAAAAAGATCAATCAGATAGTCATCTAATCATGCATTCATTTCATACATAAAAAGTCACTTTATCTTCATGAATAATGCAATCCAAAAAGAAAGCAATGGAAATATTATGGAACTGAAGGGGCATTGCAGTTTTAGTGATTGACCACAAAAGAAACTCTCATCTACCCAAAACCCTTGTAACTTCTAATGTGATCCACTCTATGAAGCAATTCTCGAAAAAGAAGACAATTTTGATTCATTCATATTTCATACCAGATTGTAAAGTATATTGTCCCTAAGATAAAAAAATTCTTAAATGAAATTTTCATATGCAATCATTTGAAATGAAATACATCAACATGTGGATACTCATTCAAATCAAACCTGATCGACCAGCTTATTTGCACGTACAAAGTCTGATAACAAAATTTGCACAAACATAAAGGTTCACTGAGAACAACCCTCAATACTGTGAAAGAACTATGGAACAACCCTTAATATTAGTTGACTTTGCATCTAACTGAATCAGAATATTGGCGAATGTTATTATGTGAATTTTTCCTTCACTATCACATATTCATCTCTCTTTCCTCATACACAACCTATTACATGAAACAAAAATAGAGTGACTATATCATTTCCGTTCTTTCATACTACAGCATGCAGTAAATCTTCCCTGAGCAGAGAATCTCAAAATGGTAGATTTACATATGCAAACATTTGATATGCAATGATCGACAAATAATGCTGCAATTCAAGAAAGTAGAATTGATCAATCATGTTTCAAAGATAAACCTAACCAACCAAACCAATTAATAGGATGTATAACAGATGAAATTGCACTAGAAGTATAGAACAACAGTAAGAAACAGACCTTTTTGCCCTCTTCGGGTCAACAAGAGCGAGCTCAGCCAGCTTTGCTGCAGACACAGCCTTCTTTGCCTCTGCGGGCGACATCCCCTCAGTTCCCGGCGCCCCCACCAGCTCCTCCGCCTTGATCGACATGGACTCGTCCATGGACTGGCTGTGCTGATGCCTTGGCCTAGGTGCCTGACCCGGCCCGGCCTCCTCACCACCGCCAACGGCGGCAGACGATGACTCAGCCTCAGCCTCCGACAACATTCCGCAAGACGAGTTCAGCTTGTCCACGTCAAGGAACATGGAGAAGAGCTCCTCATCATTCTCGTCAGACAGCGAAGGCCCGTCACCACCGCCGGGGCCAGAGAGATCGAGGTCGTCGGGGAGGCTGAGGATCTCGGAGTGCGCGCGCCGGTGGCCAGTGTTCCGGGTTGGGAAGTCAGGCATGCGGTTGATGTCGCACTCCGGCGGCGGGGTCGACGACTTGGACGGCGCTCCCACAACGCGGGAGGACTCCGGCGGTAAGCCGCCGTCTCCCGGCATCGGAGCCTTGTCCTTGTTCATCTTTTTGCTCCGACAAGTGCAAAGCTCCTCAAAGGCGCCGCCGTCGCACCGTGGAAAGCATCAAGGAGCAGGCTTTACCCAAGATTGGGGTCAAGACTGCGCTGCAAAAGAATTCGAGGACCGGAACACTGAGCGAGAAAATTCGAGAGCAAGAAAGAGAAGGGAATTTCGAAGAAATTGTGGAAGAGGAAAATCTAGCAGAAGATGGTCCGCAAGAATAAGAAACTGAGCAAAAGGGAGAGGAAACGAAGGAACGGATTTGAGAAGCACGAAAATTGTTTACCTGATGAGATTCGCGTGCTGTTCACACGGTTCACCTCTGGGCTCTGTCCTCGTTTTGTTCTGTTTACCCCTTTGGCCTTTTTTGCATGATGAAAGCATGTGTGAAAGAAGCCAACCGATTTTATACCCGGTTTTGGTTTAGGAAATGGTAAAAAGGGAAAGGTTTTGGGCATATATCCCTATTTCTTATGCATAAGGATAAGTGAATTGTAGGTGGATAATTTGGACCCTTTGCATCACAGGAATTTTTTTTAATCTTATGTTCTTCTTAAGAAATTGAACTGATTTTTATAAAATTTTATATAATTTCTGTAAAGTTCTTATGTTCAAAGGAGGCCTCGTTACCCTTTGAAACAATGAAACTTCTATGTGTATATACATAGAATTTTTGGAGGAAATCTTATGTGGAGCTCGATTCCCTCTCTCTCTTTTTAATTTCTCCATTTTTCAATGTTGCATTAAGAGGCTCTGTCAGAAATTGTTTTCATGAGTTTTATATTTTTTTTAAGGTGACCTATGACATATTGCTCAAATTGTATGTTTTTCATTTTTCTATGCTTTCAACCCACTAACAAAAGATGAGCATGAATTAAAAATATGAAGTTGAGGAGGAGGTAGAGAATACAGGTGAACAAGTTACACATGAGATATACTATTAGAATATGTATGTGTGTATATATCTGCGTACATATGTATCATTTATGAATTATATATGGCAACGCAGAGAGAAAACACTTGCTATGAAAAAGTAAAGCTAATTTGTGGTAATACTAATATTCTTTTAGAATCAACATCGTTGTTATTTTCAAGCTAGCATTCCAAAGACTTGTGTGCCACTCAGTGTATATGACTATTTTTACGGATGAATATGAAGTGAAAAATGAGATGCTACTTATAAAACCTTGTTTTTTCCTTGGTGCCACGGCACTCGGGCGAACCTAGCGTCGCCCATGGCTATTCTTAAGGAGAGAACCAGGGATGGGGCGCGGATCGGCTGACTTTAAAGCCATTTTACTGCACGCTTGCAGTAATGGATATCCACCGTTGGTGTGATCCGATGACGCTCTTGTCCCTTACATCGATTCCTCTGTCTATACTAAAATGCAATAGCTAAGATGGAACAGAAGAACAAAAAGTACATTAACAAAAAATACATTAACAGAAAAAATAAAAAATTAAAAATGAAAAAAGTAGTGAAATTATAGGAATAGAAAATAGAAAAATGAAAAATTTAAAGGTCTGTTTGGAACGCAGTAACTTCATAGGAATTTCGTATAAATTTTACAGGAATCAGTTTAATTTCACGAGAAAAAACGCAGAAAAAAGAAAATATTCTTCATTCCAAACGGGGTCTAAGTATTTGAAATGGAGGAATAAAAACACATGAATAAAAATATTAATAAAACCTAATATATTTTTATAAATAATATTATCTTTATTCATAGCACATAAAATTATGGTGTGTTTCTTTTTTTTTTAAGTTCACCTACTTCTTCGATGTTTTGTAATTTTTTAAATGGTTAATTTTAAAAAAATTAAGAAAATTCCTTCAAGTTCTCATAGTTTCCCAAAGCTACTTTATTAGGTTCGTCTTGTCGAGCTCTATGTGTAGGTGCCCTTCAAAATATTCTTAAAGTCTCTCATAGCTATCGTTTTTAAAATTTTCTAAACTTGTTCAGTTAATTTCAAAAATGCTAAAGTTATTCCTTAATTTCCAAAGTTTTTTTTAAAATTTTTCTGTTATGTTAGTCTCGTCGAGCTAGTCGTGTACGTGCTCACCGAGTTATTCCTAAAAGTTTTCTAAAATTGTTCTATTTGTTCCAATGTTTTCTATAGTTGTTTTGGTATTTTTAATATTAACACAAGATATATTAGTTATGACTAATTTGCTTTTATATTTGTAAAAAAAATTTGAATAAGATGAATGATGGTGTCTAAAAGTCAAAAGTATCAAAAATTTAAGAATAGAAGTAGCAGTAATTTATGAACTTTAAATATACTTGAGAGAAATATTTATAGGAAAAAACACAGTGTCTGTAATAATTTTTAAAAAAATCATTGCAATCGTGTCGGTTGCAAGCAACGAATAAAACAAACTTTAGTTAGCTCTTGATTCCAGTAGAGACAGAAGAATCGATAGAATCATACAAAGGACGGAAGCGTCGTCAGATCACACCAGATATACATTACTGCAAAGTGCAGTAAAATGGCTTAAAAGTCAGCCGATCCGCGCCCCAGGGATGTGGTATCAAGTTTCAGTAGCGATGGGATCGTCTGCTGCGCTGCGCACTACCGTTGAATGGCTGACATGTAGGTCCCACGTGGACACATGCCCATCTGCCATTGACGGCAGCGCTGGGCCGCGCGGCAGAGGAGTCGTTTCCGTTTCAGTATGCTAAAATATCATTCTCATCCCTCATTAAAGTCTAAATATTTTTTTTCATCTGTAACATGATTGTTTGTAAACGCAGGCTATGAACCGGAAGGAAATTACAGAGGACCCGGGTCCTTCGGAAATTGAAAAGGACCCGGCCTTCCATAAGCCACGTGTTTTTCCTAATCTCAAAGCAATTTTTTAGTTAGTCCACAATCCCTCGCGTGGCCGTCTCGGTAACGCTGCCGTGCAGTCTCGATGTTAACGGTAAAGCAACGCATAATCAGTTTTACATAAAATTAATAAGTCTATAAGGATCAGTTTGCTTGTACTAAGGATAAATTCCTTATTATTTTCTTTGCAATGGATAAATTCGTTATTAAGCATAAAAAATTAAAATCTCTTATCAGCCACTTAAAATTTGTAATTTATTTATCAACTATCAATGTTAACTTTTTCACTTTCAAATATATTCAAATTAAAATTTGATCTGAATTATTTTATTTTCTTTTAAATTCGTTGGACATAATGTAAATTTGTATGAGAAAATTAGTTTCAACAAAGTCCAGTAATGAAAAAACATAGTCCCTCCGTCGTAATTTATAAGTCATTTTGGATTCAGCACCAAAATTAGAAGAGTGTAAAAGGTACTCGAGGATTTACTGAGTTGACAGATAGAGAGAAGTAACGGGAGGAGAGAAATTATATTGAAAAGCGATAATGATTTATAATCTGAGAAAACTAGAGGACTGCATGAGGACTTATATAATTTGAGACGGATAGAATATTAAAAATTGATATAAGAGTAAATAAGTCTTTTTTAACCAAATAGATAGAAGTAATAAGAAAAAAATAACATTGGTTATTAATACGGAAATTAAAAAATTTTAGTAGCTAATAATAAAGAACATTAAATTTTTGGATAGCTAATAAGTAATTTATCTTTAAACAAGCATTATGTAGATATTTAGTTTTGTGTAAAACTGATCCTTACAAGTATTATTATTAATTTGGATTGTGTACAATTGAACCTGCGTTGCTTTTCCGGTTACCATCGAGCGGCACGGCAGCGATACGGAAACCCCATGCGAGAAGATTGTGGGCTGGATTAGAAAATTGCTTTGAGATTAGGAAAAAAGACGTGGCTTACGGGAGATGAGGTCTTATTCTATTTCTGAAGGACCTGGGTCCTTTGTAATTTCCTTCCCTATGAACCGGCTCCAGATGACAGACCCTTCCACACTATTTATGGCAACAATTACTACCGAATTACGGAGTAGTCCTAACAGGATTGTTCGTGATAGTTTCTAATTTTAGCAAATTGATCTAGTTGTGGTACATTTAATAGCTTCTTATGTGAGCAAACACTTTTCTATATTATAATAATATATATTAAATCTATCCTTTAAATAAATCGGATTCGCTACCGTACGACAGTGTCGCTGCTGGGCAGGTTCAGGATCTACACAACAGTGGTCGGCACGTACGGCAACGGATCCCAGCGCATTAGGACTTGCATTGCCTACCGTCCCCACTATCACATCGATGACGAGCACTAGACGCTAGCCTGTAACAACTTCCAACCCCGTGTCCATGCAGACTTTATAACGTTTGAGATGGCGCAACTATTTGAGTCCTTAACTATAATACACAGCACGGGGATACCATGTGACTGTGTGAGTGCCAGCGATGTTTAAACTGAAAACGGTTCACTCTCGCAATCAGCAGCTCCTAGCAGAAACATTGTACACTGCAGAGTACAACTTAAACACCATGCCAACGAGTATGCCACGCGAACATGCCATTTCAAATCCCTAGCTTAAATTTAAATGGTTCAAATCATAGCGAGACAAAAAAAAGGGGGAGAAATGTTTCGGATATATACTGTCTTAAAAGCACCAGAACGGCGGATAACTGCTAACGAACAACCACTGGGCCGCCTCCCCTGGGTGTGCGTCGGAGAGGCGAAAACGATTCTGTCAGAAACTGGTGGTGGTACCTACACACAAACACAAGCGCTTCTGTCAGAAGATGTTGGTGAATTTGGACTTGCAGATAGATAAAGAATTAACGAGATGACTCATAATTCAACGCATAGTTGAAGTTGGTTCACGATTATACTTGAATGCAGGAAACACAATAAAAAAGTGGTTTTAAAATGTATCAGCCAATTTTATTTCTAACTTGTGAAGTGTTAGAGCTGGTTTGAGCATAAGCGGCAAGCCAGAACTTCAAGCCAATCTTCTAGTGAGGCCAAGGTGGTGAGGCCCGGACAGGTCAACAAAGCGCACCTGGCCGCCCAAAAAAAATAGAGCCGAAAGCCATATAATTCGTCTTTAATTTGTTTTTTGACAAAAATTATTTGTAGAGACGGTATATCTTTTAAAACATAAACCTTCCAGCAATCACTGGAGGAGCTACAATGCTGCTAGGGTGGATGCGAAATGAAAAATAATTTAAAATATGGACCGCAACAGTGCTGCTTGGGTACCATTTACGGTGGTAAAATGAATTTTTTTTTTCAGATTTCACGGTGGGTTGCAACCCACCTGGTCACCCTACTAGCTACGCCACTGCCAGCAACAAGGGCAAACAAGAGTAGAGCTCTGTTTCTGTTTCTGCTTTTATTGATGCCGCTTGTTTATGCAGTTAGGTCTAGAACATTACAAGTGCCGCTGAAGATTTAAGGTACGTTTGGATAGATACCAATGTCCCTCCGCCAAATTTTGACCTGCCCAGGTGCGCCCACGCGTATTTGGCGTTTGTTTGGATTAGTGCCATCGCTTTTCCAAAGTTTGGCATCCACACTTATTCCTAATTCATTTCTATGCCGACGTGCGGACGAGCAAAACGGCCGCCAACGCGTTGGCATGCGCAGGCGAGCCAATTGTTGGCGCGTTGATTTCGGTTCGCATCCAAGCGGCCCCTTAGACGCCAAAAAACAGCCTTCACTTGTTGCCAAAGTAAGGTCAATCGATGCCATTGCCATTTCATTGCTTTGTGGCTTGTGAACGAAAACGTGAAAATAATTAAACGAGGTTTCGAGTGCAAGGGGTCTAAAGAGAACTGGATAGCAAGTTACAGCCTGGATGCAATATTTAGTGACCATTTTTCTTGATTTTCTAGTTAGATTGGTTAAATGGCTGGTTCTGCATCGCAAACACATGCTGAACCGACTTGAGGGTTTGCAGACGGAAATGAATCACGAACCATCCTAATGTACTATAGGATTCTCATCATAGCTAGCATGGGAACTACAGTAATCAGGTGAAGAGTATCATCTTGACCGATACGGATGACTTATGATATAAATGCTTTAAAATAGAATATATGATGATGCTAAGAGGAGGGAGAGCTGGCAGCAACACGCAGGGAGAGATTAGAGGACTAGAGGAGGGCAGCAGTCGTAGAAGACTTGTGGTGTTTGGCAATGAGGGCAGCTAGCTACATGCATCAACATGTCTTATGAAAGCTTTTTAATGGGTCAAGTCGGTCAGGTTGATGATAGCGTGACCGACACTAGTAACAACAACAGTAATGTCGGACGTCATGGTATCATCTAACCGACATTGCTATTAGTTACACCAGTGTCGCTCTCTTGACGCCATACGACCGACACTACCATTTTCACTGTCGTTTCGGTTACGTTGATGTCATGCAACCGACACTGCTCTCACTACCAACAATGTCGGTCTCAAAGATGTCAATTTTGCCTACATTGTTTACAAGACTCTCATGTAATATATTATGACATCACGTGGTCGACACTACTTTCTGGATTAGGGGTATCGGTTTCTGTGACGTCACATAACTGATACTTTCATATATTTGAATAAAAGACATCTGAATAACACAAATCAAATGCAAATAACAGATTAATAAAATATATTGACAGAGACAATGTATTTAAAAAATGAATATTTAGGGTCACATATGTACACAAGTTCATCCAATGCAGCAGCTTAATTTACACATATACATGAATATACATACTTCACATTGAACTAACAACTAAAATTTTATTTGCTCGGCCAACTCCGGTCTTATTCATTAATTCTCTTCTGCCCAGCCTCAAAGTTTTACCGAATTAGTTCAGAATTGTTATATTTTCCGCACCAATGAGAAAGTTTTTCATGTCTTGCCACATCATCTAATAGGTCAAAATATTTACCCATTGAATGAATAAACTCATGCATCATGAAGCGGATCATCCGAGATGCAATGTCATAAAGTGTGGCTTCATCAGGCTTTCTTGCATTTGCACCTGCTTGTCTGGCTGCCAATATTAAGAACATAATTAGAGCAAATATCAATACAGTGTGAAAAAATGCATATAACAATATTACTAAAACTGTAATTACTTACATTTTTCCATACATAATCTTCCTTGGGCAATGTCATGTATTTTTCAGAGCCAGCTTTTATGTATTTGCACACATAGTAACCACAATGCACATTGCCAGGAGCCTGTTTTGCACACTTTGGGAACAAAATAGAAAGGTTAAAAGTCTCAAAGATATAGATAAAAATATAGTGATATAGATTATTGAATTATGGTGTAACCACAATGTGTTTTGTACGATAACTTTTCTTTCCGTTTTGGATGGTATTTTCCTCTAAGCTTGATGTTGAACCGGTAAGCGCTGTCACCTGTCACCGATAAGAAATATTGTGTCATGATTATGAATATCAGATCATTAAAGAATTAAAATGATATTAAAGGTCATTACACATCAAGGACTTTCAAGAAATCATTGTAGGTGCTCGTCTCACGATCAAGGGAGTAAAATACTCAAGCGTTCCCTAATTTTGGATATATCATGAAAGCAATCCAGTCATCGCTATAACAAAAATACACTTAATCATGTTAGTGTTTGAATTTATTAGTCAAAAGTAGGGTTAAGTAAGTGACAGAGGAAAGCATACTCACTCAAAGTTATAAGGAGTCATGATGCACTCTCTGTCCCGCCAATTGTACATGGCCCTACCTATGTACGCTGCTACAGCATTCCTAGCATTTTCGACCATCAAATTATGGTACGTTTTTTGGTCATTCTTCCTCTTGCCCTTCAAGAAAGGGTGGTTCATAAGGACGTTGTCGCTGATTGCCTTATTGCTGTTGGGTTAAGGTACCCGACTTTCTTATCCGCACCACAGTGAAAGCACATTCTAAAAACAAGAAACAATATATAGTCAATTATGGTGTTAATTAATAGTATGACTAATTATAAAGTTATTATTATTCGAAACACTTATAAGCACTATACGGTTATGAGAGTGGCATCCAATCTCTGAAGTCGATAGAGGGCATGTATGTCTTCAAATGGCACATTTAGATCCATTGGCACAGTGATAAAAAGTTCCTCAGGAATCTTAGCTTGGATACACTAAACACCTTTAGAACATGTTTTTAAGTACCACTCGTGAAATTTACGCATCATACAGTTCTTCTCATTGAACATACGGCTCGGTAATAGTGGCCTACCATGTTCGAACTCAAAAAAACCATCCTTTGTAAGATCTCAAGATCCTTTAGGAAGACACTCGAGCACCGCGTGTGCTCCACCAGTTTCTTTTTCTCATAGGTGTATGGTTCTTTCATAACCTTGAAGAAGGTTTGAACTGTAAAAGAAAACATTAATGTGTTCTACACTTTAGCGGTTAACATACTAGTTAATAGAAGATGCTGACCTATACTCTTGCTAGATGTTGAGTCCGTAACACGTGTCGGTTGAGGCATAGAGACGTCATCAATAGGCTTCTCAGCAACACCCTCGTCCTCATGTGTCTCGAGAGGCAGAGGGGGTCCATGATAAGCCCCTCAGCAGCAGCAGCCTCATGCTCATGTCTCTCGGGAGGCAAAGGGGGGCCCATGAGAGGCCTCTCAGCAGCAGCAGCCTCATCCTCATGTCTCTCGGGAGGCGGAGGGGGTCCATGATAGGCTCCTCAGCACCATCACTTTCATTCTCATGTCTCTCGGAAGGCGGAGAGGGGCCCATGAGAGGCCCCTTAGCACCATCACCTTCATTCTCTTGTGTTGGAGAAGACCGAGGTGAAAGTGCTGGAGTAGATCGAGACACTGGTGTCGTTTCAACCGCAGATTATAAAACAATGTCTCGTCAGTGTCAAAGGACAAAATTATTAACGTCATCTCCCAGAGTGCAATCCCCTCTTCCTCATCAGGATAATTGAGATCAAAATCAAGATACTTGTCATCTACTAACTTGATTAGTTGCACCTTGGCACACTATAGTGGAATAGATACAGTATGAAATGTACGACCAGGCATTGCAATGCCTTCTGCAACCTTAATGCTCCTTTTCCTGCCAAGAGCCATATTCAATGGGCAAGGAGTATTCACGATTATATCATCCACTGGGTACTTAGTGGCCGGTTCAGGCACGGACCCATGGCTGCTTGGAAGCAAGTTTTTAGTAGTTGGAGTAGTCTCGATGTTGTTGTTGACACTGATTCAGACATCTGGTACAGCAAATGGTTGGACGAAATGTGGATTTTCTTTGAGGAATTGAAAGAAGTTTTCTTTCCACTTCTCGTGTTCATCATCCTTGTTGGGTGGATCACGCTTCTTGTAGCTGCTCGCGTCGTCCGAGAACCCTAATTTCCACGCAACCATTGAAGAGACGGCTCGTGTACAACCTCGATGTTCCTCGTTTCCAAGGTCAACAGTAAGCTGGTCTCTTTCCCTCTTTGGCTTAAAGGCGCCTTCCTTCTCCTTTGTAGCTAGCTCCTTGGCTTTTTGTACAACTTCGCTAATATTTGAGCTTTTAGAAATTAATTGCCCATCATCAGTTGACATGGATCGACCCAAGATCTAGTTTCGAGTGCGTTCACTGCATCCTTCTAGTGGGTCCGGCATCCCAGCTTCTCGATCCTGTTGTTTTTTTAGCCTCTACTTTTTGATTTCAGCTGCATATCCACCTGGACCGAGATTAAGACATATCTTGTTCTTTTTACTCAGTTCTTTAAAAGACTCGCTGCTCTTCTAAGCATTTTTAGATGTCATCTTCTCAACAAATGCTTTCCAATTATCAGGTGTGATGAAACCGAACTTGTTGAATGTGTCATTTCCTTTCAAACATATTCCTTATTAAGGTTCGTCCTAAATGTTCGAAGGCATCTTTTCATTGTGTAGAGAAAAGCCTTTTTTGCACGGTCAACGCAATCTGTGGGGAAAAGGTACTTTGTGCACAAGTTGTCCCACAATTCGTTCTTTTTTTTTGTTTCGGGACACTACGCCAATCATGAAATGTAATCCTAACTTTTTCTCATACTAAGACACCACAATTATTACGCTATTTTGCGTTGATTCCTTCTGGCTCCACAGGCGCACCACATTGGTCGACAACTTCTACAGCAAAAATTCCAGCATGTAGCTTGTTGGCTTTCCTGGAACCACCCTTTCGTGTCTTGTGTGAAGTGGATGATGTGACGGCAGTCATGTCCTCAGTCGGTAGTGTCGCTTCTTCTTCATCGGTGAAATTAAGTCATCTAGTGCTTCAAGCGAAAATATGCTACGAAAGATAGAGTTCTATAAGGCATTTCCGTTTGAGTTAAAATGAACAGTGTTAATTTGACTATCAAATACCTTATTTGTTGAATTGTAATCGAGGTCTTCGGCAGCTGCTGCCTTTTTGCGCATGGAGGATAGGGAGAGGAAGGTTCCTCAAAAGATGTGCTACTTGAGCTTTTGGGAGAAGAAGCGACAGGTGTCGATGCACCAATTTCTTCCATTGTAGATATTATGTACTAAAAATAGAAAAATATATATTATTATATCTGAATGGATATTGAAAAGAAGAGGGTATAGGTGTCATATATATTAGAGTCGATTATAGTAGTGTTGGTCAAAGATGATGTCAGCAACACCGACACTATAAGGTAACAGTATCGGTCGCTGACGTCATCAAACCGATATTGTTATTCACACAGCAATTTCACAGGGTTTGCACAGGAATTTCACAGGAATCACATCAAATTTACAGCAGAAACATATGAATCAGCAATTTTACCTTTCTGTCAAAGAAGATCTTACAATGTATCCATAAACTAAACAATAATATGTATATATATCAAAAATGTCATATAGCATTTCAAAGCCATAAGAATTGAGAGGAACAATGGTGGGAGGGGATGCGACTTACAGTTTACAGATTGTCGGAATGAGGGATGGGAGGCGGCTTACCGACGAAGAATGGGTGCGGGTACTTACATTAGGGTTCCAGAGTGGGTGAGGGGGAGAGGAGACGACGGTCGGGAGACCGGAGCTGTAGCAGGAAACGCGGTGGGCACCGAGGTCAGAGGCGAACACGCAGCCGAATGTCGGAGGACGAAGCGCAGCCGTGACCGGTGCCGGAGCCAAGGAAGACGATCGACTAGCCGCGACCGGTGCCGGAGTAGCAACGAGGAGAGCAACGACGGTGGGTTTAGGGTTCGTGAAAAATTTTGGCAGCGTAACAGCGCTGCGCGGAAAATGAAAAGGCCATCAAGTTTAGTGTGGAATGAAGTGACAAGGCCTGCTTATATAGTAAGAGTAACAATGTCGGACACCATGACATCACAATAATCGACACTACAAAAACTGCTAATAAGATTAGCAATTTCTTTACTATTTTATTTCTCGACGTATATAATGAATTTTGATCTACAATTTGATTTTATTAAATTGCATTGTGTAAGTAACCTGTCAAATTTCTGTTTAAAATTTTTTTGAGTCTTTTCATGAAATTTTTAGTTCAAATGTAACTATAGGTTACCAATCATACGGCACTATACATTATGAGTACAAGAAAATGTTGCATGTAGGTCTAAAGTGATTACAAAGTTTATAAAAAAAGTTCAAATAATGAAATAGTAATGTTTATCACCTAGAAAACATTGTACAAGATAATGGAACATTTGGCACGTAAAAAAGTTTGAAATAATTTAAGTTATGTTTGCTGAGTGACGTTGTAATTTCGGTCAAGCCAACCGAAACTACAAAACTAAGAGACCGACACTTTTGTCCTTGCAATTTCGGTCGCTGCTGATTTTAGCTTGCCCGACACTGTTAACAAGTTTAACAATTTTTTAATGTTTTTTCTCGACGTATATAATGAATTTTGATCTACAATTTGATTTTACTAAATTGCATTGTGTAAGTAATCTGTGAAATTTTTGTTTGAAATTTTTTGAGTCTTTTCATGAAACTTTTAGTTCAAATGGAACTATAGATTACCAATCATATGGCACTATACATTACGAGTACAAGAAAATGTTGAATCTAGGTTGAAAGTGATTACAAAATTTATAAAAAATACGCTCTAAAATGAAATAAGAATGCTTATCATCTACTAGAAAACATTGTACAAAATAATGGAACTTTTCGTGCTTAAAAACATTGAAATATTGAAGTTATGTTTAATGAGTGATGTTGTAATTTCGGTCGAGCAGCTACCGACACTATGCTTGTAACTCACCGACACTATTGTCCTTGTAATGTCGTTATTGGTGATGTCAAGCTGACCGACACTACTAACTAAACCTAGTCATTGTCGTCTATATATATGTATCTCGCCCCCTTGCTTCTCAACCGTCAGCACCATCGCCCCTCAGCCGCCGCACGCTGCCCCTCCTGTCACGCCGCTCCTCCTCCTGTCACACCGCGCGTATGGTCCTTCTTCGGTTGTTACTTATGATGCCCAGTCGCGCACGGGTAGCCTAGTGAGCATATACAAATTCTGCATTTCGTTTGTCAGATCTATTTGTAACATCATTTGTTTATCGAATCTGTTATTCTCATAGGTTTGTCAGATCAAGTTATTAGGGTTTATGGATTAAGGTTTATGACAGTGAATTCAGTACTCATTCTCAAGTTTGGTGTCCTGTAATCTCTGTCAACAGGATTGACAGAGCCTAGAACGGCAAGGCCTACGTGTATCTGCTGCTCAACGGCAACGACATTCTCGAAGGC
The DNA here is from genome assembly GCA_001602275.1 of Zoysia japonica. Classification (NCBI taxonomy): domain Eukaryota; kingdom Viridiplantae; phylum Streptophyta; class Magnoliopsida; order Poales; family Poaceae; genus Zoysia; species Zoysia japonica. The sequence continues at coordinate 188,219 of BCLF01000107.1, read as the reverse complement.
CAGTAGCTGTCACTCGTCTGGCTCGGATGTCCTGAAGGGAACGCAGAGATAAGTACAAGATGTAGGCTAAAAGAATACGAATATCATGATATCAGAAGTGCAAGGGCGACGCATGCTAGATCTGGATGTAGTTGATAAGCGTAGGCATACTCTTCACTTTGCGGTGGCCAACGCAAAGTGAAGAGCATGCGTACACTTATCAACAACGTCCAGATCTAGCTTCACTCGCTCTTGCATTACTGGCATCATGACATTTCTATTCGTTTAGTCTACATCTTATACTTAATTTCTGCGTTCCCTTCCGAGTGCGGCCGAGCCAGACGAGTGATAAGCATCAGCCACCGAGAACGTCGCCGCCGTTTAGCAGCAGGTAGACGTGGCCCTTGCCGTTCTAGGTTCTGTCAACCCTCTTGAAGATATATATTTGAAAAGATTTTGTAAAATATCACTACTATAATTTGTAATGATATTTCTATTTTGTAATGATCAACATGTGTTCATCGAAGATTCTGGGATATGTTAATTGGTAGTACTCACTAATGTAATATCGCTCAAAGATGACGTCAATATATTCGACCGACGCTATTGCTATTTTTAATGTTGGTTTCCGCTGACGTCATACATGACCGACACTATTGCTAATTTTCGTTTGTACCAAAATTGCCCTTCCCCTTTATTCTTCTATCCCCGCGCGCCAGCATCTTCTCCATTCTCGCTCGCTCGCCTAGTCATCCTCGTTCCCCATTGCTCGAATCTCGCTCGCTCTCTTGGTCATCCTCATTCCTCATTGCATCTAGCTTAGATCGACGTTGAGGGCAAGTGGCGCGAGACCATGTCCCTGGCGTCTTTCCACCGATCCATTTCAGAGCATAGGGTTTCATCTAGCTCGGTGAAGGCTGTGACGTCTCAGAGCTTGGTGACTAGCTTGGATGTGCTGCAACTCTCTCTGGTTGATTGTCCAAAGTGTGGAAAGTGGGTCATTTGGCCGCAGAGCAAGAAGGTCAACACGTACAGTGAATTCTTCTTCAAATGCAAGGAGAATCAACAGGTGAGGATTCTGCTCTGATTTCACTTGCTTTAATGCACCTATTCTTTAGAATGCTTTGAATCTCATTGTAGGATGATCTAATGAGGTGTGGTTTTTACAAGTGGGAAAAGAACTATAGGAGATGGTTGGCTGTAAATGTGCCCCAGCATGTTCAGGTTCCATCAGAGAAAGAATAGAAGGAAGCAATTGATGTGTCTGTGGAACTGACAAACTTGAAGTTTGAAATTGCACAAATGACTTGCGAATTAACTGAGTTGAAGCATGTGATCGAGAAGTTGAGTACAAAGATGAAGACAGGAGTGCTAGCTGATGGAGTTTGTGTCATCACTGCTTTAGTTGATTGTATGGTAGGACTATTGGTGGCAAACCTATTAAAGTAGGAGAATGTGAGAAGAAATGTATTGTGTTTCAGACTTTTATTTCTGTTTGAATTATGAAATTGTGTCAATGTTGTTTGGTTCGCTGTTTCAGTGTCAAACATGTTCCTGTTCATTTTAAAGAAAAATAAAAGTAAGTTACGTTAATATCAGATTCTGCTGACGTCATAATTGACCGACACTATTGCTAATTGTAATGTCGGTTTCTGCTGACGTTATACTTGAATGAAACTATTGTTCATTGTAATTTCGGTTTATGCTGATGTCATACTTGACCGACACCATTAGTGTCCATATTGACCATCACACCATATTGACCGTCAAAACTCTCGATCCCACTAGAAGGATCCAACTGAACCGTCGCTCAGTGGAAACTAGAGCATCGGAACCCACTGAAGCATCGGAAGGTAAATCGCTCAGTGAAAACTGGAGTGTCGAAAGGTGAATCGCTCAGTGAAAACTGGGCTGTCACCCCAAGGGCTATAAAAGGGGTCGCAACCATCTTTCGAACCATTTTCATTCTTGTGTTCTCCATCTCATCTCTTTCGAACTATCTTCATCTTCGTCTCCAATGGCGTCCCAGAGAGTGCAGGAGCTTGAGAGGCAGCTTCAGGAGACAGAGGCACGACTCGTCAAGCTTCGTCAAGATCTTGACGATATGCGGATGTCCCTCCGGCTTCAAACCGATATGGCATCAAACATCTTTAAGAAGATGAACGGTGCTGTGATGAATCTGAAGCTGGGTTGTCTGGAGCTCCCTTTAGACCAAGGGGGGTCTCTTGCCCACTTCCTCCACCCCATGGCTCCTCTGGAAGGGATGCTGAGTCGGCTCCTTGAGAAGATAGAGTCGGAGCGCTGTGACCTGGCGCAGACAGTTGCGGACCACATACTGTCTGCGATAAAGGTATGTCAGCCTGACTTCCCCTTCGACACCTAGTTCAGCTGGCGTCCCATCACGACGCGGCGACGAAGGAGGCAGAGGCGACCATCAAGCGCTTCTCCACGGAGGTGGCCAATGCAGCTGTTCAGGAGGAGGAGGAGGAGGAGGACTTCGACATGGAGGACTGAGACATAGAAGACTAGTTATTATAAGTAGTTGTAGTAATTTTATAATTTTATAAATATTATATTTACAAGTTATGTAAATTTATAAATATTATTAGTAGAAGTTAAAAGTGTAATCTCGGCTGCAAAATCGGTTTGTCGTTTTAATATCGGTTTCTGCTGACGTAATATGTGACCGACACTATTGCTTGTTGTAATATCGGTTTCCGCTAACGTCATACAGAAGCGACACTATAACTCATTGTAATGTCAGTTTTCGCTGACGTCATACCCGCACGACACTATTACTTGACGTAACTTTAGTTCCACCTCGACTATACTTGGTAGTATCTACCAACTTATAAGCTCTGGCTGTCTGTATGTAGATGTGAAAGCGTGTAAACTGTAGACAGGTTGGCACTTGAGATTGGCAAAACCTGCGTAATCTCCAGTGCGAACCTGGTCAGATCGTTGAACATTCTACTTTTTTTGATTATATAATAGAAATAAGTTACGTAAAATTATATTGGATATTCTGTCATTTTATAAATAATAATAGTAAAAATTAAATATTATAAGAGTCTTGCAGGTTCTGTAATTTTATAAAAAAATTTACTGCAAGTTAAATATAAAAAGATAGTACATGTATATAGATAGGTTCTTTAATTTAATAAATATTTTAGAAGAGATGGAGTATTTTGGAACGGAGGTAGTACAATGGTAACCTTTATGACGGTTTCTGCTGACGCCATACTTGATGGACACTATTGCTCACTGTAATTTAGTCCCACCTCGCCTATTCTTATAAGTGTTGACCTATTTATAAGATCTGACATTCTGTCTGTGTCGAGGGAGCATATAAACTGTATGTTCAGAATGTACATTGCACGGCCAGCATATTGTTGTACTTTCTTCCTTTTTTAATCTGAACATATTGTTGTACTTTCTTTCTTTTTTCATTATATACAATATATAAGATGGCTGTGTCGTCCGAACCTACGGCACCAAAAATCGACACTGCTAAAAGATACTAGTTTCGATTATTTTTTACGTCGGCACGACCAACATGGATAGGTTAATTATCAGTGTCGGTTTTTGTTAGATCACATTTATCTGATACTATAATGTTTCTTCTTAGTGTCGGATGTGGATAAAGTAAACAATAACCGACACTGGTGTCGTGTTCTGTAGTATCGGTTGCTCGTGACGTCTACTGCTACCGACACTATTGAGTAATGTTAGCCATTAGTGTTGTTTTGTAGGATGATGTCACTTGGATCTGACACTATTACGGTCACAACAGTATCGGGTCGTAACATTGGGGGGCCAGCGGGATTTGTTAGTGTCGGCTGTTACGTTCAGCCGACATTGTTATAATTTTTTGAGTGATACCGTAACCCCTCGTTTTGTAGCAGTGTAAGTCATATGGAGCATCTAAGTCGAGCACACTCAAATGATACATGATTAATTGTCGATTAATCAGACAATTTAAAAATGCGGAACACAATCAGAAAAGAATACGCAGAAATGAGAACATTTTGGAAGCATCCTCACTAGAAAAGTTTTATGCAAACAAATAAAATAAATAGCATGTGCATACAAAATATAGATGTCAGGATACAAAAAAAAATGTTTATTACAAGTGCTCTAAATCCATAAACTTAAGCAACATAAAACAATATCAACATGCCTAGGAATGTAATTCCTAATGTAATTGTTAGTCTTTAATATTCTCTTTTAATTGCAAGAGTCCAACTATGCATCGTATTGTCAAGAGCAAGGTAACAACTGTTAGCTAGCAATGCACATTAAAATATGCAGAAATAACCCCCAAAAAAAAACAATTAAGATGCAGAGGTGCACTTACCTTACCTGAAGCAACAATCTGGTCTCAAGACTGATTTCCAGTACCACGAATCTGGAGCAGAAGCCTTTGAGCTAACTGGAGGGACGCCTTGTACATCCTTCTCGTATCTGCCTCCTCTGAAGCTTGGGAAGAACTAGGATCAGAATTGTGTTGATGCTGCCCCTGAGAAGAGATGTCCTGACTTCCTCCATTAACAGGCAATGGCATATAGCATTTTGGAGCTGAGCCATGTTCCCCATCTGATTATTTGCTGAATAAGGTCCAGGGTTCACCTGGGGAACAGGAGGGGCTGCTGGGATATTAGCATTGCTGACCTGAAGGTTGGAATGACCGTAGTTGCTTTGGGGGCAATATTGCTCAGGCTGATACTGCTGCTGGTTCATCTGTGTAGGTAATCTATGTCCACCTTGAGATGGCGACATGGCAGGAAGCCAGGAACTGGAGGAGGTTGCGGCAGGTTCAAAGGAACTTCAGGGTTGTAAGCAGCATGTTGTGTTGAGAGCTCCTGAGCACCCACCATGTTCCCATAGTTGGTCAAATGAGCACCTGAAGTTTGTACGGGGAGCTGCTGCTGGAGATTAGCAATCTGCCCAAAGGGTGAACCAGCAGCAGATTCTGGAGGCATGTGCAATGCCACACCATAAAGGCGGTCTGGACCACCAACTTGCAAAACATTTGCCAGGAAATCTGATGGTGGAACCAAATATAATATACTCCCGGCATCGTCTACTTCTACAACTCCTGCCCTGCTTTTGGAGCTTAGGTAGCATAAAAGTTCAGCATAAGAAACAAAGTGACCTTGACCATCTGGTAAGAAGAAGACAATGTCGAACCCAGTAGCATCCGCATAGTCCTTCGCCAGCGTATCCAGTCGAACCCAAGCAGAACAATCAATGACATTTGGTCTGCAAATCATTAGTAGAAATCAAGGTCAACAACATAATTTTCAAATATTACTGAAAAAAAAGGTTCTGCGTTATGTTTGCACTTACAGAGATACGTCAGTGCCCTTCCCTATAGGGAAACAACGGGCACGGCAAACAGGAGATCCACCTTTCTCAATATTACCACACCAGATGTCTTGAATGTAGGATGCTGGATGCACTGCACCCTTGACTCGAATAACAGGAACTGAGCTCCCCTCGGAACGCCCAAAGCTATCCTGATGACACAACCCACCAGAATAAAGGCCTGTGCTGCCCAGTGCCCTAACATCGTAAGGGTCAACACCAAAATCCGGTCTCACTCTCTTGGCATCCCTTGGATCAAAAGGTTCAGGTGATCCAAGGAAACCACCGGGAGCAGGGCCGCCATATTCAGCGTATCTTGATCTTCCTCTTATTGGTGAATAATCCCCTTGCAGGGAACCACCGCCAAGTCGACCATCAGAATACCTATTGGTTGGGTGTGGTTCTCGCATTCTTGTAGCAGAACTCTGCTGCACCAACAGAACATACTAGTCAGCAACACTGGCAGGCTAGAAGATAAAACAACCAACAGTGGAACAGGCAGGTGCATATAAAGCATACCTTTGAAGGGCCAGCTCCTCTCCTCTCAGCTTGGGGCCCTGATGCTCGATGACTTGTATTAGAAGAAACAAGTTCTAATAAGGAAACAAAGCCTCCACACCACGAGTGTCAAAGTGAAATTACAATGCAATTAGTAGCCCAGTCAATGACAATGGATACACATCGCTCTGGCTTTCAACCTGTGGATATCAACACACAATTCCGTGCCACCAAGAGATTTTCCATTCAGAGCACAGCGCGCTGCAGTTGCGTCTTCAAGCTTCTCGAAATCAATGTATGCGCAAGTGTGATCCTGGGAGAATGCGAGGCCTTCAATTTTTCCAAACTTTTTCAACTCTTCCTCTAACTCCTCCTTTGACACCTATGAGCTAATGCCCCCAACCCACAGATTTCTAACAGCTCTGACCTGCAAAGAACAAAACAACAAACAAAACCTGTGAGAAGACATGGTCAAGGTTAACTAAACAGCAAAAACCGGTCTGGTTTCATAGTTTTCGGTGTAACTGGTCCAGTCCGTTTTAACCGGATGACCGGTTTCTCATTTTAAAAATTCAATTTTTTTGAAAAATTAAAAAAATTAGAATTTTGAAAACAGGTCGATAAAACCAGCGGGTTTCAAACTTTGAAACCTAAAAACCAAATAAACCGATTGATAAACCGGTAAAGCCTCTCGATAAACCGGGAAAATCGACAGATTTACCGTAGTATTTCATCCAAATTTCGTTCTAATTTTAATTTTTTTTAGTTTGGAGCAGTCTTCGATCAGTTTTCGCGGTTTTAACAAACAAGTCCCCACCAGTATTTCCGGTTCAAACAGTAAATGAAACCCTGGGCATGGTACTCATTTCCAGTTCCAGCGAAACAATTTATACATTATTCTCACCCAATCCGGCACTACCTTAAAAGATCTACAAATATAGCTTCAAAAATCGTACCATATAGTATGCCCAGGATCTTCATAGCTAGTGAGAGCGTGACAAGCGATAACCGTGAAAATCAACAGAATGCATTAATCATTACATGACCCAGCCAGATCAGCGATAGCAATTGAGCAATGAAAGCATTCGGCCAGTATCTTAGGGCAGTAGCAGCACCCTTGTATATCGGCGGCTCAAGATCTTAGATCTCCCACTTTTACCTTATGACATCAGGAAAATATCCAACCTAAACCCAAGATAACGCAAAAGAATTGCCATGGGCAAATCTAGGGCATGAGGGATCAGATCTGGAGGTGTAGGGAAAGGGAAACTACAGGGCGCGAACTTGGTGCGCATGGTGGCACCCTTGACCGTGGCACCCCGGGTGGCCTCAACAGCAGCACGGGCCTCGGCGAGCGAGCGGAAAAGGATGAAACCGTAGCTGCGGGGGGCCGGTGTGGGCGAGGGTGCAATCGAGCGCTTCGTGAGGGGAGAACAGCGCCATCACATCACTCTCGCTGGCGTGCGAGGGCAGGTCGTCGACCCAGAGCGTGTTTGTCTCCAGCGCCCCCCACACGGTGCCGCTCGCGCTGGCGGTGTCCTTTTGCTGGGATTTGAAGGCGGCGGGAGCCTCCGAGGACCTTGACCGCGGCGGTGGTGGCAGCTTGGACGACATCTGAAACGCGCGGAGGGAGGGAAGGAACCCTAGGCTTTTAGGATTGGGGATTTGGAAATTTGATCCCTCTCTCTCTCTCTCTGGACTCATTAGCCTAAAATGTGGTGGGCTGGTTCTCCGGCCGACCGATGTCTACATCACACGTCGCCTGGCGTGCTACCTGGTCCCACCTGGCAGTGATGGCTGGTATGACAGGAGAACCATTTTCGTGTGCGTCGAGGCAGTTTTTGCCAATAGTGGACACGCGAGATGTGTTTGGCTAGGTTGGATGGGGGTGGCTCTTGCCAATAGTGAACACGCCATATGACGGAATACTAATCTAAGATGCTAGATATTTTCATCCGGTCAAATCAATCATATGGGACACTCATCGTCATTGGGCCAGTGGGGCCCACTCTCCGGATTAGTTCGTTTCTGAAACTCTGTATTTATCTCGTTCGTTTACGTTTCCAGTTTTCTCGTTTTAGTTTCTGTCCGATGTTTGAAATGTAAAAATTAAAACCTATCTATTTTCAGGAAAAATTTGCAAATTTTGGACTTGAATCATTGCCTTTTTCATTATGTTGCCATTTGTGTAAATGACACATAGGATCACATGTGTCTATGATTTGTGTGAATGATAAATGGGACCATTTGTATCTATGATTTGTAGTCTCACCGGAGAATTTGCAAAGCACATTGTTTCCAATAGAAAATTCAAAAGTCTCTTTCACGAAAAAGCCATGAAAAGGACCTCAGCGAGCAAGCCGGAAAGGACGAAACCGTAGCTGCGGGGCAAGTTCAGGCGAGGGTGCAGTCGTGCGCTCCGTGAGGGGAGAACAGTGCCATCACGTCACGCTCGCTGGCGTGCGAGGGCAGGTTGCTGACCCAGAGCGTGTTTGTCTCCATTGCCCCTGACGCGGCGCCACTCGCTCCGGCGGTGTCCTTTGGCTGGGATTCAAAGGCGGTGGGAGCCTCCGGGGACCCTGACTGCTGCGGCGGCGGCGGCTCGGACGATATCTGCAACGCGCAGAGGGAGGGAAGGAACCCTAGGCTTTTAGGATTGGGGATTTGGAAATGTGATCTCCCCCCCCCCCCTCTCTCTCTGGACTCACGAGTCTAAATTGCGGTGGGCTGGTTCTCGGGCCGATGTCTGCGTCACGCTCGCCTGCCGTGCTGCCTGATCCCACCTAGCAGTGATGGCTGGTACGGCAAGAGAACTGCTTCCGTGTGCGTCGAGGCGGCTCTTGCCAATAGTGGACACGCGAGATGTGTTTTGCTGGGGGTGGATGGGACGGCTCTTGCCAATAGTGGACACGCCAGATGAGGGAATACCCATCTAAGATGGTAGATATTTTTATCCGGTCAAATCAATCCCATGGGACACTCATCGTCATTTGGTCGGTGGCGCCCACTCTCTGGATTGGTTCAGTTCCGACTCCATATTTGTCCCGTTCGTTTACGTTTCTGGCTTTCTCGTTTTAGTTTTCGATCTATGTTCGAAATGTAAAAACTAAAATGGTAGATCATTTTTCCAACCATTCCCATCAATTTTTAGGAAAAATTTGCAAATTTGGGACTTTAATTGCCTTTTTCATTATGTTGCCATTTGTGTGAATGACACATAGGATCACCTGTGTCTATAATTTATGTGAATGACACATGGGTTCATCTGTATCCATGATTTGTAGTTCCAGTGACAATTTTGCAAAGCACATTGTTTCCAATAGCAAAAATTCAAAAGTCTCATTCACAAAAAAGACATGAAAAGGACCTCGGCGAGCGAGCGAAAAAGGACAAAACTGTAGCTGCGGGGGCCGGTGCAGGTGAGGGTGCAATCGAGCGCTCCATGAGGGGAGAACAGCGCCATCACGTCGCTTTCATCGGCATGCGAGGGCAGGTTGCCGATCCAGAGCGTGTTTGCCTCCGGCGCCCCTGATGCGGCGCCACTCGCTCCGGTGGTGTTCTTTGGCTGGGATTTGAAGGTGGTGGGCGCCTCTGGGGACCTGACTGCGGTGGCGACGACGGCGGCTCGGACGACATGTGCAACGCGCGATGGGAGGGAAGAAACCCTAGGCTTTTGGGATTGGGGATTTGAAAATGTGATCCCTCTCTCTCTCTCTCTCTATGTGGACTCACAAGCCAAAAATGTGGTGGGCTGGTTCTCGGGTCGATGTCTGCATTACGCGTCGCCTACTGTGCTGCCCGGTCCCACCTGATAGTGATGGCTGGTACGGCAAAGAGAACTGCTTTCGTTTGTGTCGAAGCGGCTCTTGCCAATAGTGACACTCGAGATGTGTTTGGCTGGGTTGGGTTGGATGGGGGCAGCTCTCGCCAACAGTGGAGACGCTAGATGAGGGAATAAGATGCGAGATATTTTCATTCGGTCAAATCAATCTGATGAGACACTCATCGTCATTTCGACTGGGGAGCCCACTCTCCACAGTGTTTTCTGACCTGTTCGCCGCCCGTCTTGGCGTCCTTCGCACCATTCGTTGCTACCGCCCTCCATCCTCCTCGGCATCCTCGTGAGTTCTCAAAGAAGCTTAGCAAGGACGAAGAATTGTGGAGCAAGGCCAGGTTTGAGGAAGTGTGGAAGGTGCGATTCTCCTGAACCCCTTGGAGTCAAGGCCCGAGCTAGGATGTAAATGTGAAAATCTTTCTTATTATCATTTAGCTAACTGTGAATTTAAGTGGCTAAAAATCATAAGTTCAAATCATCAAATGTTTGGTCTTCAACACTGATCTTACCCTGACCTCTATAATCTCGAGGCTGGCCTACTCTGCAGTAATGTAGGGGTCAGCAGAGCATCTGCACCCAATGTGCCGGGGAATTTATGCCTTGTGATTGGCATTTGACATGCATCATAGAAATGGTATCCTACATTGCAGCATCCCATAGGTGTGAACTGTGAAGTGAAACGTGAATGCTATTAACACCATTTTCATGCTTGTGCATCTTTTTTTAACGGGCTCATCAACACTACTTCCTTTATTATCAAATTAATGTCATTAAGATTAATGATATCAATTTTGAACTAATATTTGTTATCCCAACTACATCAATGTGAAAACGAAACATGGACATTGACAAATGATGTGCGATTTGCAAGAAACTCCACACGAAAACAAGCAAGAGTGCCGAGAGTTGAACCACAATCTAGTGAAGTCGATGAACCAGATTACATACTTTTGGGATCTATACAACATCAGCATACGTCCAGCACAATGCTAGCTGAAGATGCAAAATATCTTTAAAAAGTAACAACGTTTACGAAATTCACTAACTTTTGGAAGTTGCCTCGCCAACTCAAAAGTTAAACACCAGTGATAAAAGGCTGTCCCACGCACGCACTAAAATTTATAACGGATTAGTTCGAGTGCCCATGCTACGCTATGGGTAGCGCAACATAATTTTGTTTTCGATACGGGAAAACAAAATGATACAACTCCTACGATATAAGTATGCCAACTTATATTAGTATAAACTGAGCTAAAAAAACAAATTTATACAATATTTGCTTGAATCCCAATTGAACAAAGTGTCACCCTGTGCTCATATCAAAGATAAATTCTGATAATGTACTGAGGTGGCAAAAAAGTAACAGGTAACATTTAAACAGGTTAAAAAATTATTTTAGCAACATGTATCTCTTACTTTCTTTCGCATGATTAGTATTTTAGTTGAAGTGTGACACTGTAAAGACAGAGGGATGGTAGCAATTTGAGTTGGCAATATGAGTGTTGGAGTCGCCGCTCAGCACTGCACAAAGATAGGGGTCCTCGATACAACGACGCGCCAACGTCAAGGTTTACAAAATCGGTGAAAACTAGTCGGTTTTTGTGGTTTTCGGTGAAACCGGTCTGACTCACTTTAACGGAACAACGGTACGGTTGAAGGAAAAACATTAAATTTTAAAAATAATATATTAAAATTAAAATTATAAGTTTCTTATTATTTATCACCATAATAAAAGGTTAAAGTTTACATGCATCATTTCTAAAACTCGATGCGGTTTAAAAATTCTTTAACAAATATAGATATATTTTCTTTATACTCATTATTTTGGTACTTCAATAATTATAGCAAAAAATTAATTCTGATTATATTTTCATCTTGCACATGTATCTATATGCATCATGATAAGATCAACACATATATTTTAATATTATATATAAAAATAGTAAAGAAAATCGACCACGATTTTCACATCATCTACAGATATAATAGTTTAGCTATAAGGTAGTATAGTTAATTATAGTACAATTAGAGACAAATCCTAGACAGAGCGGTAGCGCTGATGCCCATGCTAACGCTAGAGTCTTAAAAAAAATATTAACTTAAAAAAATAATATATTAAAGCTTCATTTGGTAGGACTCTGGCTCTTTAATCGGATCAGAAGTTTTGTGAGATGTATGTAGAAATGAAAAATTGTGTTTTTTAAATACTATCATTCATCACGTTGGATATACAAGGAAATAAGATTAAATAAAAAAACTTTTACAACATGATAATTTTTTATTAAACTTTGTAAGTATCATCCATCACGTTGGATATACAGAAAATAAGATTAAATAAAAATTTACCGAGTTTGTAGGAAGATGCACGGGAGGAGTACCAAGAGAAAACCCACGCTCGGCGCGGCAGGCCACAAAGGAAACCGGCCTCGTGGAACACCTGCGGTGACAATCTTTTTTATTTTTTACTCCGTCCGTTGCGGGCTCCCTTGCTTCACGGTGACTGTTAGGCTTATGGCCGTGGCCATAGGTTGGGAGTTGAGAGCCTTCTACTTCGCCATGCACGTGATCTATTAGATTTATATGTGTTTAAAATCTGAAAGAAATCATCATCTATTAGATATGCGAAGAGAATTCATTCATCAAATTTGTTAAAAAAAAATCATTCTCAGTACATTTTTCGTGTGCATATAATTTAACTATCTTTTTTAGAGACATTTTACCGTGCATATATATAGAAAAAAAATTGTGCTTTTAAGTAGTAATGATTAAAAATAAAAATCCAAGTAAACAGGTAAATCGAAAAAACCAGTGAAAAACCGCTCAAACCGATTCGATTTTAAATAAAAACAGTAAAGCAAAAACACTGACCAATTTGTCCAATTTTTTGCGCTTTACTGTAACAGTTTTCGCAAAAATTAAGCAAACTGTTGCCGACCGATTTTTTGCGACCCAAACGGTTTTTTTAAACCCTGGTCGATGCTGTGTGACTTGGAGTTGCCGAGAAGTCGCCGAGAAAGGTGGAGGTGTAACCAAAAGCAAATTCTAAAATGATTAGAGATAGATGAATCTACTATTATTAGAGAGATAATTTGACACACCAAAATTACAGATAGAATTTGTAACAAAAAAAAAAGAGATAGATGATGTTTAAAAACTTTTATATTAGGAGAGATAAAAGGAGCCTTTTTCACAAAAAAAAAACAAAAACTGAAAAGAACGGTACGGGGAAGTTAACTGGGACAGGACATGCTAGCTTCACAAAAGGAATTAGGTATTTACAGACAGACGCCATGACAATAATATCTCAAAGAGCATGTGAATATGCTCTTGCCACAAAGCATCAGAAAGTCATGGTCATGGATGTCCTCTCTAGGATATATATGCCTTTAAAGAAGCCGGTACATTTCTAACTACTCTGTCAATGAGCCACTTGATTTTGACCGAAGCAGTAGCTACAAAGCTGTCAATTTCTTCTTCGCATTGTTCATAGACGATGAAGACAATGAACAAGGATGCCAACACTGCACTCATGAGAGAAGAGGATCAGATGATAAATTTATTTAGATCATCTATGAGAGTAAATGAGCTCGTGGTGAAGATAAACTCTTACCAAAACCGATCAGAGCTCGGAACTGAAAGTTCAGCATTAGTTTGATACTGTACAGAAAAGCAAATACCTGTCACAAAACAAACAAACAATAGTTCAACAATTTATATACCTAAAAAATTGTCACATGTTTCAATTCTAGTTTTAATATTTGTCTCTGTCATGTATGGACTTATTATTAATTTACATATCACATTTCTTCAACTCAAATGTTCAACTTAAAAGCCTATCTTTCAGGTGATATCATAAAATTGTAGCTATGTGGTGGTTCTTCTGACTATTGTGGATTACGGATGATTTTTTAAACAGTGAGCAAGACAACAAATTAACCAAGTATCTCACAAATATCAACGATGAAAGAAATGGTATATTTTGATCCAGAAATAGAATACACCCCATCTATGACCCAAGTACAGGTACAAAATAAGTCAACTTAACCTAACTCAAATCACCTGACTGGAGAAACATTCAAAAGAAAGTTGCCATATAATATTTTGTTCAAAATGTCAATTAATTCTACAGCTGACAGAAAAATAGACGAACAACATCAAATTCAAATGGCATGTGGGATCACGGAGGAAGGACCGAAGGAGCTCAAACTTACTAGGGCAAAACCTACTAGGAAATAGAACATCACACAGCACATTCTAAAGCTTCCCAGAAGCTGTTATCAACAAGCTGGTCACAAACCTTTAGAAGGGCACTCCAGTCTTCACCTTCTGCGAGAACCCTCAATTTATGAATGCCACCATTCCATGCAGAAGCCAAGCACATAAACAAATTCCTCAACGCTGAGTGTGATACTTCAAAATAATCAGAAGTGACCTTCTCAACTGTAAAACCGCACCTGCAATAAGAGTTAAACTGCATTACTCAGATATAATACACTTTGATGTCTAGTGTAATTGAGGAACACCCATATAAGATAAGTCTATATGTAAAAAGAAACTGAAAGTCAGAGACACAATACATACACTTGTGGAGGCAACACACCATGGATGAAAAGAGCAAGCGAAGTCACAAGAAGAATTTTGGCAGCTGACGCAATAAAAGTTCTATCAGAAAGAATGAACCAGTAGAAAAGCAGAAACAGTACTGTGATGTATGAAAAAGTTCTCTTTTCATCTCTCCAAAGAAGAATATCAGCAGCTGCAATAGAAAGGTAACAAATCAGGAAGGTGAAAACAATACTAATCACAACAATGTGATGATAAACCAAATAAGAATCTAAATCACTATAAGCATAACTGTATCAAATGCTTTTGAATTCCAAGGTTCCAACTTATACAATTTAGTGGAAAGAAGAAAAAAAATAAGGTAAGAAAGATATTTCTTAAGAAAATGATATCACCTGTTCCACTGCCTAGCAGCTTTTCTGCTTTTGATGATCCACATGAGCCCCGTTGCCTTGACAAACCTGAATTATCAGGTAGTTCTGAAAATGACCCCACAGTTCTCATAATGCCATCCTGATATACATTAAACGTTAAATCCATTGATGGTCACATCCGTGAAACAAGGGGAAAAAAGCACATCAAAAGAGATAAAGATAACATCTATGATCATCAATACTGCACAGTACAAGGACAATCTTACCTCCAATGATACAATTGGTTGGTATCCAAGTAATCTTCTGGCTTTTGAAGTTTTAAAAGTTCTAGAGCAGGACAAGAAGTATAATGTATCTGGATGGAGAAGTGGAGTGGATAATATTTGAAAACCAAGTCTCTGATGAACTATATTGGAGAACAAAGCTGCAAACATCAACATCTTTGCAGGAATATTAATCCTGGGCCTAAATGGAAGAGATAGCATAACATGCATTAACTTCACAAGTTGCCATCAAGGAAAAGCTATGAGTAAAGAGGAAGAGAAATACCTCTGGCAACCCATGGCTTCCACTATGCAACTCATAAATTCCCATGTTCCAATAGGTTCATCATTAGTAACAAAAAAGGGCTGTAAAATAAAGTGTATAGCATTAATGATCAAAGTAAGATTAACAAAATGGAGCTTCTGGATATGTAAAAGCATACCTTTCCAGCAACAGAAGCTGCATTTGAACACAAAGCTTGCTCAGCACAAATATTGGCATGGGCCACATTGTCCACATAGGTAAAGTCAGACATGTTACGGCCACTACCTATTACAAACTGAAAAAAATAGCATAAGAAAACTAGTATTCTGTTCATAGCTCGAAGAAGCTTTAATACCATTCAGAAAACTCAACCCTAAAGAAAACTATAAGTAATGCAACTATGTATCATGGAGAGTTGATCCTGTCTCAGGATGAACACTCTTCCTACAACAGAAAGCAGGATTTCTTCCACATAAAAGAGAGATAGCTACAGCACTAACCATATCATAGTCACATAAAACTCAACCCTAAAGATGACTTTTAATATACCCTTCATAGTTTGCTAATCATGTCAACATGGAAACGCAATATTAACATCTTACAATTATATACATTTCTTCCACATTAGAAAAAGATGTACCAAGTGAATTGTGAAGCGCAACAGGTAGATTTCAGTATGAATACCTTGCCCAAAGGGGAACTTGCATATCCAGCAACGAACCTCACTAGACTCGATTCTCCAGGACCAAACAGATTACTCGGCCGCAGCACGCATGTTCGCATCCCGTCCATCCCATCCGCATTCAGAACCATCATCTCCACCTGCGCCCTCAGCTCGCTCACCGCATTCCCAAACTGCATCAACAACCCAAAACCAAGTAGCCTTTACTCCATCATCACCTCCAAAACACAGGATCCCAAGGTCGAGCAGATCTTGAAGTGGAAATGCAATGTCGCGTGCCAACAAACCTTATCAGGGTAGGGCGCCGCGTCCTCATCGGCATCGATCAGTTCCCGAGCGCCGGCCGCGACCACGTCGGCGGAGCTGGTGTACACCAGCCTCCCCACGCCGACCGCGCGGCAAGCAGCGAGGAGCCGCCTCGAGCCCTCGACGGCGAGGCGGTGGAGTGAGAGGAAGGACCCGTCACTCACGGAGGCAGCGGTGGTCGCGTCCACGTGGAAGACGGCAGCGGCGCCGGCGAGCGCGGATTCGAGAGCCGTGGGGTGGGAGAGGTCGACGGCGAGGTAGCGGAGGAGGGGGGAGTCTGAAGGGACGTTGGGAGGGGACGGGGAGGGGTCGAGCACGGCGACGGCAGACCAGCGGCCGGAGGCAGCTAACGCGGCGGCAAGGTGCCGACCAAGGAGGGTGGAACGGCCGAACGTGACGGCGCACGCGGTCTTGGCCGGCGCCGCGCCGGGCTCGGCGGTCGCCATCGCTGGGCGGGGAGGGAGTGGGACGGAGGTGGGGGACAAGGTGGAATGGGGAGCGCACGAGGTCGGGTTTTGTTTCAGGCTTTTTCGGGTGCGGTTGTTTTATTTCCGGGAGATTAATTATTTGCCTGGATACAGTGTTTTTCTTAAAAAAAATTATGTCATCTCTCTGATTTTAAAATATTGATACAGTTGATTTCTAACATTAATTTGACTATTTGTCTTATTTAAAAAATTTATTCAAATGTGTAAATTATTAGTCTGATTTAATTTTCACTAATGATAAATCAAATAATAATAAAATTTTACGCATTTAAATAATTTTTTAAATAAAACGAATAGTCAAAGTTGATGTTATAAGTTCAATAGTGTTAATATTGATATAGTTGATTTCTAACATCAATTTGACTATTTGTTTTATTTAAAAAATTTATTCAAATGTGTAAATTATTAGTCTGATTTAATTTTCACTAATGATAAATCAAATAATAATAAAATTTTACGCATTTAAATAATTTTTTAAATAAACCGAATAGTGATGTTAAAAGTTCAATAATGTTAATAATTTAAAACCCGAGGGAGTACTAGCTACGGTATTTTGTGGGATTTGACAGAACAGTGCGCTTGTTTTAGTTACAATTTATTATGCTTGAACGAAAATTTCGGGAAAAGATCCAAGATATTTGAGCTAGACTAGAACACGAATTTATACAGTGTTAGCATAATCGAATGCACGCGTGGGACTCGACTCCCAGTCCCACGTGTCAACGATAAAAACTACGGAGTACCCTCACATCATCAGGGTCGGTGAAAAAAGCTCATGTGGGACAGAGCAACTGACAAAGTGTAACATCTATAAGCTAATCAGATTGCCAGGGAAGTTTCTCCAGAATCATATCACCAACTCTTTCGGTGATGCATCAAATCGCATGGTCGATGATCATACATCACTTTTTCAAAAATATGCCGTAAAATTCAAGTGAAGCATTCATGGTATCCATCAAGTAAAGGACTCCAATAGGCACCTTTCATAAGTAACCTATAAAGAACATTTACAGGCATTGCAACGTTGATTCCCTTGCACTGTACTCCGTATATTCGTTGTCACTATCCATCTGTGCTCCCCTCCCCACAGCCAAATAGATCCCGAAGGCAATGCCGCGACAAGGAAACTGAAATTAACTATCAAATAACTACCACAGCATATTTTTACCAAATACTCCATCCATTCCAAAATTGTCGTCGCACTAGCAGCAACAATTTTAAAACGGAGGAAGTAGATAAGAGCTCGTGTTTATTTGACAAAGAATCGACAGCTGCTATTGACAAGCACTGCCGAAGCTACATACACTATGGACACAATTTTGCCAAAGCATTTCACAAACTGCAAAAACGTATATATCTTTTTTCCCTATATTTCTTCTAAGAAGTTGTCTACTCTGTAACAGGACCGTTGGTCAAGTCACCAAAATAGCCATTATGGTAGTCAAAAGTTGTCTTTTGCTCGACGGATGGTTTCAAGCACACGGTCTTCACTGAAATGATCTGGAATGGCTAGAGTTCTTTTAATTTCTGGGTTGGAGGTCCGTAAGAAAGGATTGCACAGCTTTTCTCTCCCAATAGTTGTCGGCACCTGGGTACATGAAAGCTGGGTTAGGGTTGAAGAAACAATGGATATATTGGTCAACTTTAGCATCGATGAGTAATCCCATTCTTGAAATGTATATTCATGTACAAATGAAATAAAGAAATTGCAAAGTAAACAAAAGCAATAAACCCATAAGTAACACAGAAACATCAGTTTGTTATGAAGACTGAATAAGCCATATTACCGTGGGTATATTCTTATTACGCAGATCAGCTGTATGTGAAGCATATTCTTGTAATTCTTTGTTCCCTGGTTCTACGCTCAAGGCGAACTTTGAATTACTCTGCAAAGAGATACTTAAAGAACTAAATAAGGGCAATGCAGAAAAATTTCTAACCATGAAAGAATGATTACTCACCAAAGTATATTCATGTCCGCAGTATACTTTTGTCTCATCAGGCAGAGCTACAATTTTCTGAAGTGAAGTATGCATCTGCAGTATGACAATGATAGAATGATCACATAAATCTAACAGGATACAAGACACCATTTCATACCGTACATGACAAGGGAAATGCACCGAGCAACTGACAGGCAATAAAACAACCAATAGCCTATTACCTTCTAAATGTTTATTAAATAGTAGGTGTCCCAAGTGTGCTATTAACTATCCCTTTGGTTTTCCAAAAAAAAAAATATACATTTGATGCCCAAATAAACAAAAGTAGAACATTGAACACAAACATAGAACAAGCTTGGTGATTCAAATAAACATAGATATTCTGTACCTTGCTTACTGTGAAGGAACTATCTTGTTACAAAACTCAATTCGGCATTTGAAATATGAAAACTGAGATCAACTTCATATAATAAATGAACAAAGGAATTTACAAGACAGTAAAAAACGAACCTGCTGTGGAGTCCCTTCAAAAAGCTTTCCACATGATAGGCTGAACAAGGTGTCACCTGTAAATATGGCTCCAGAACCCAGAAAATAATAGCACACATGACCTGCAAGAAATACATGGAACACGAGGTAATTGCAATGTAAAAAGTAGCACCAATTCTTGTAGATATTAACAGAAGAGGAGAGGAAAGAATGATATAAGATGGCCACATGTGCAGATGTGGCAAAGAAAGCAATCTGGAATTGAATGAAGCTTGGTCTTATTGTGGTTGTATCCCTTGGCTTTCATTAAGACAATAACAAAACCAGATTCTGATACTATTCTGAGTAATTATAGCAATCAGAAAAACAATGCAAAAATGCATCACCTATGTAAGGGTAAGCCTGTGTGTACATATTAGGAGACTAAGAGTTGCACCTTTCAATTGATAACACACAAACAAAAAAAAACTCAGACCCGGGGGTAAGACGCCCCCCCACGGTTTTCCTTCTAAGAAGAAGCACCTGCACGCGTGAGCCGAGAAAATCATGAACCTTGGTCCCATCCTCAAGGAGCCGCCCCCTGTGGTTCGAGCCTTAACTCATGCTTTGTACCCACTCCATACATGAGGGCCCGCCCACCACAGGTCGGTTCAGACTGAGTAAATGGGACACAAAGAGTGGATTTTTTATTCCATAAATTGTGCACTCTAGGATTTGAACCCTGGTGGGTGGCCTCACACCTAGAGGTCCTAACCAACTGAGCTACTCTCAGTTTGCTTCAATTGATAACCCAAGAGTGGACATAAGGCCACCTAGAAAAATACTGAAATCATATACCTGATGTATGCCCAGGAGTTTCCAGCACGAAAACCTGATGACCAGCAAACATCCATGTGTCACCTTCCTTAAGAGTGATGTCAATGCCTGGAATTCTATCCTTATCCTTCTCAGAACCAATGACCTAGGAAAAAATATATATAATTATTAGAATGTGATAGCATATACTACCCTGTTCATATAAGAAAATGTAGCACTGGTGTCTCAGGTGATAGAAGCATCCACTGGAGAGACAATGATAAACCATGAGAACATGTGTCAAATAGTTTCCTTCTATTTACATATAAAACCCTTGAAAATTACATTTGCTACCATAAGAATAATTCAGACTCAAATCCTGACAAATAGACGTGATTATCTACTTCTAATTTGAAAATGCATAATTCATACTCACAGAAAGCATAATTCATATAAGAATCTTTTTATCTACTTCAATTTTACAGATGCATCATTGATTTTAGGAGATATAAAAATTCATTGCTAGCTTATCCTCAAGTATATGTATAACCCTACTGATTCGATTAAGCCATAACAATACTCATTTTGATTGCATGAGATACTGTCTCAAAGTCACTCAAAAATGGAAGAAACACACAAATATATACCTTTGCACCATATTTTGCCTTGAGTTCCAAGTTTCCACCAGTATGGTCATAGTGATGATGGGTGTTCAGTATATAAGTCAGGTTCTGGTTTCTCTTTTCCAATGCATCTATGATAGGCATTGCCTCAGAAGGGTCCACAACTCCAACTGTTCCAGTATCAACATCATGCAGGATATATGCATAGTTATCTCGAAGGCATGGTACCTGAAAAAGAACATTTCCACTATTAGGATACTCAGCAATATGATTTAATGACAAGAAAGATTAACAGATAGGAGGATAAGACTATTCAAAGAGCAACAAGTTCACGTGGACAAGTGATAGCAAGACACCTTTCATTGTTTCTTCTTTCACAATACAATTGTTAGGTATTTCATAATCCTCAACATTATAGCAAATTAATTATCTACGACTAAGATCCTTGCTATTCCATAGGACAACAAATTATGTGGAAGAAACAGTGAATAAAAGATGTGCAAATCACATGCCACCTCAATGTATGCTTATCAATCATAAAGATACAATCTAAGGTGTCAAATGCATAACCATTGAGCAACATGAAGGATAAATTCCGTAAAACTTGTAATACATAGGGGATCAATCAATCCAGACCACTCACAAGCTCAATTTGCAGCGATGAGGAGACACGAGTCATGTTGCAGAGGAATCGTCCAGCTCCAAACACCCGTCCCACTCCCTGCAGCGTCCTCAGCGGCATGAGCAGCAGGGTACCAATTCCATACAGCAGGGGCTTCCCAAGCCAATGCTTCCGCACACTCGGCAGCAATGACGGCTGACCCCTCATCTGCAGAATAACAGGATCCAGCCGCCATTTCAATCGTAATATACATAGAAGCAATCAATCAAATCAACTAGTACTAAGTAAAATTTCCCAGACCAATCCCATCTCTACACTCTACTGAATCACCAAGAAACTCGTCAGAGGAATGGGAATTCGACGCATCTAGCTAGAGATAGGGGCGCCACGAAATGGGTAAACAATCGTGTACGTACGTACCCCAGCAATATCGAGAGACTCGGGAACCGGAATGAGTAAATTACTCGGTATCCCAGAAATAACGAGGCAAACGAGGGTCTAGCGAGCAAAAACGCCAGTGCTGTTGCCTGTTGCTCCCGCACGGACCGCACCAAGGCAGTTGCAGGCTGCAGCTGCGCGCTCCGGCGGAATCCACCGATCCCAGATTCAAAAACCCGCAGAGAAGCACCGCGCAATCACGCGGAAAAAAGGAAGACGCGAGGGGTGGGAGAGAGAAGCGACCGTGGGGGCGGCAGCGGAGGAGGAGCAGCGCGGGAGGGAGGAGGCCACGATCGAGCACGCCTTGGACAGCATCCTCATCGCCCCTCGCTCCTCTCCCGTCCCTTCCGCAGTCGCGGCGCCGCCGGCTTCCGGCGCGGTAGACCGAGACGAGGCGTGGCGTGGCTTCGGGGGAAGGAGAGAGAAAGGGGAGCGGACGGACAAAGCAACGAAGACTTGGTGAGAGAGCACGGGCGAGTCGTGGGAAAAGGAGAGAGGTAGGCTGCCCGCCTGCCTGTGACGATGGTTCTGGCCCGCCCGCGCCGGGGCCCACACGGACTCGGGGCCCTCGGGGACGCCGCTCAGATCTGGACCGTCCCGTGTACGCATCGACGGTGCCGGTGGGCTGCGAACGTGGAGCGGTGCGAGCGAGGGAGGAGACAGTTGGACGCAGCCGCGTGTTCCGCAGAGGAGGTGTGAGGTGCACGACGCGCGCGGACGATGCTTTCGCCCGGGAGATTACGCCACCTGCCGTTTGTGCGTCCCCGGGCCGGCACCAATCGTGGATTCCCACCCGTCGAAAAAAAACCCGAGGATTTCCACCTTGAAATTGTTGGGATTTTTTTATATGCATAATTCCGGCGAATTTTGTGTTTAGCATGTGCGGTTTTGGATTTTTTTTCATAAAAGGAAAATGTATCCCTCATTATGAATTCTCGTGGAGCATATTGTTTGTTAGTAGTTGGATACGAAAACTAAAAAAAATGAAAATAAAAAAAATTGAAAAAGACGAGATGTTTAAAAACGAGGAAGAAAGAGATAGAATAGAGATATATTAGAAAGAGAAAAAAGTGTCTCAAAAAGTTAGAATGATTTATAATTTAAAAAAACATGAGGAGCTGACTTATAATTTTAATTTGGGACAGATGGAGTATGAATTATGCTACTTCATTTTCCTCCCTGAACTCAGTCTTTTTTTTTTTGTCACCGTCAAATTTAAGGTCATCTTTGATCATATGTTTTATTAAAAAAATAATTTAAAAATTATACACTATAAGTTGTGTTTAAAATACCTAACGATAAAATAAATTATAATAAAGTATATGATATTTATCATACTTTTATAATAAGAAAAGTAGTAAAAATAATAAGTAAAAATAGAGGGAATATGTTTGCTTACAAGTGGTTGGCATTTTGACCACTGTTTCGAGTGACAACGCAACAAAAAGTTTCCTCGGTTACTCCGAAGGTCAAGCGTGTGTATTACTACTAGTGGTTTTGTGAACAGCAAGTCAAGAACCGTCGGTAGCCCTAATTAAGAAAAGGAATCACTCCCCAGCCTCTGAAAATCAGTCAATCAGAACACAATCCAGTCGAAAAGTAATTTTCAGAGTTGCCCAGTCAACATCAGTGATGAACACAAAATCAATTCGTCAACACCTTTTCTTTCCCTGTAATACAAGCCTGATGAAAAAGGAAAAAAAAAACAAATGAGAGAAATCGAGAACACATGAAGCCCAACAAAGAAGCAAACCCTACATAAGTTAACAAAGCCCATTGTGGGCCCAATCAAATCGCACACTACTACTAACGGCCCATTTAGCCCTCCCGTGCCGGCGCCGAATCAGCGTATCATCCTTTTTTCCCCGTGGCCGGCGCGGTCGTCCCACCGCCGCCAAGCATTGCGGCGGCGGAGTCGACGTTCGTCAGTAGGAACTCGTAGATCTTCTTCCTTAGCCGCTCGATCGTCTCTTCAGGGACGCCGCAGCCGCCTTCTGCGGCACCGGGGGCGGTGGCCGTCGCCTCACCGTCCGCGTCCTGCGGCGGCGGCGGCCGAGTCTCGCCGAGCCAGTCATTAACGCGCTTCAGCTGCGGCAGCATCCTGGCCGCGCGCTCGCGGTCCCACGGCGCCGGCGCTGCCACGTCCGCGTCCAGGAACCGCTCCACGAAGCCGAGGAACCAGCCCCTGGACTCATCCCCAAGCCGCCTAGCCAGCTCGCCCCTCTCCTCCGCGCCTGCTCCCCGCTCCCACTCCAGCGGCGAGGACGCCGTCGTCGGCGCCGCTGCTGCGGTGGCCGCCGCACCCGGCCCCGGCCTCGGCTTCCCTTTCGCAGGGGACATCCGTGACTTCGGCGATGGCGACGACTTCGTCGTCGTCGACGCAGCAGCAGGCGACTTCGCGGACTCTTCCACGACTACCACAGCCAGCGGCGAGGTCACCGTCGCCGGCGCTGGCTTGAGGTTGTACAGTCCGAAAGCGGAGAGGTCGGTGGCGAGTGCGGCGCTCACCCAGGACGTAGCTCTGCGGCGCCGCTCGGCCGCGAGAGCAACAGCCTCCTCGTCGGTGGAGGAGACCGCTGTCCCGGCGTCGCTGGCCGTCGAGCGAGCCGGGGAGGCCGAGGAGGCCGCAGGCTTGGTGAGGGTGTCGGTGATCAGTGTGGCGCGGGAAAGCGCGGAGTGGAGGACGAGGAACTGCTCGACGACCGGCTGCGGGTTCTGCTCCTCCGCCGTAGAGCTCACCTCCGCGTACGAGCTGCTCCGGCCAACCGCCAACATAAGAGAAACAATTTCAGTAACTTTAAGGATTGAATTACAGCCAAAATTTGCCAAGCATCAAGTTGAACGCACTACATTCTGCATTGGCAATCGTAAGATTAATGAACTGTCGCAACTTAAACTCATAAAACAGGTTAAAGTTACGACGACGACGACACGCAGCCGAAAGTTCAGAATTGCCCAGTAAATCAAACAAGCATTATACAGTGCAACAGCATGGTTTATCGAGACAGTTCAGAATCAAGTTCATGATGTTGATGCCAAAAGCAAAGCCAACACGCACTGCAATGCCAAGGCCCTAAACTGTATGCAAGCAAACCATATATGCTTTGATTTTTTGGGCAGTATATGCTTGCACTGTACCGAGAGTACAGAGAGAGCCTATTCTGCACATACACTATTAAGCCTCTTTGTTTGAGCTGAAGTTTTTAAAAAAGCTGACTGGTAGCTAGTTGAAAAGCTGGTTGATAAGTGACTATTAACTTTTACAATATCTACTTAGCTTTTCTACACACTAAAAGCTAGAAAAATAGATCTGAATGAGCTTTTCAGCTTTTAGTTTATTTCTTCAGAAGTTAGCTTTTTCAATGTTTCAAAAGCTAGCTTTTAAAAATTTTGTTTGTTTTAGCTTTTTAAATTTACAGCTTTTCAACTGAAAAAAAAATTAGCTTAAAAAACTGAAACAAACAGACAACGTGGCTAGCGGGGATCATCCCATCATGGGGCAGGGGGAGGAACGGAGCTGGCTGATAATAGCAACATGTTAGGCAGCTACGCAGAACCGCGTTAGACCAACGTGTTACCAACGATCTTGCCCCCCAGCGAGATGCAAGCAGAAAACCACAAAATGAACCACAATGGGTCTAACGACGTGGACAGCAGCCTTTGCTAAAAACACAGCTGATCCCACATGTCCTGGTGCTGGATCACCGTGTACTACATCTAGCATGTTCGGCAGCTCGGCAGCTCCGGAACAGGCAATCAACGCTGTCTGCCTACGACCACAAGCCATGTGTAGCCCTTGAATAAGACGGCTTCGTAAGGCATGTCCTTGATGCAGAGTTGACTCTTATCTACGAATGGGTTTCCAGAATATTGAACTAACAAAAGCTACAGCAATAGAAGTACAAGGAGACCAAGTGTGTAAGCTACAGTGTGGAAATCGGCTGGAGCATTTTGGCAGAAGATTTATTTATGCAGAATTCTGATTTTGAATTACACGGTGGCAGAATACGCTCATAGAACTTGCTGCCATGTCTTCGTATAATTGGATAGAGGCTAGAAAACATGCCAAGTTCCCCAATCAAAACACAAGATTCTATAATTCTATTCTACTATGTGATGTTTGGTTATCCGGAAACAAGAAGGGGATTGGGAAACGGAAATGAAGATGGAAGATCTTGACCATTCATTCATCTATCTCACTAAATCTCAACCATCCATTCATTTCCTAATCCTTATCCTACTTCTCATTTCCATATATCCAAACACCACCTATATTTTAATAAAGCACAAATCATTAGGCATGTTACGCCATCTAAACATCCATAGGCTTATAATTATCTGCAAGCTAGTGATGCTTTGCACAAATTAAATAAAGAAGAAAGTCACAGTTTGAAAATAATATAAGCAGTATGAGGAATAGGTGATAATGGAAGGCAGGTCGTAGACAGATCACGGAGAATATACCAAACTGTAGGCAGGTCGTAGACCACCAATAAGAAATTGTAACATTAATTAAGAAAACAATGCCAAGTGTTAAACAAAGGGCTTGTGTCTGGAAGAAAAAGTACCTCAAACATCTCAGCAAACTCTCTGCAGCTGAAGCTTCTTGCATGGCTTCAACCGCAGCCATTTGTGCTGATTCCCTGTACTTCAGAAGTTCCTGTAACAGAATCAAAGTTGTAGGACTATTGTAAATTATCAAAACACCAATAGCAATGCTTGATCTTTCACAAGCTTGTACAAACAGAAGTATAAATCTTAAATGTCTCGCTGATGAACTCAATCTTACCTTCCCTAATTTTGAAAGTGACGGAGGAAGTGATGTCCATGAAGTGCTGACATCCGTTAGTTTTTTGCTATTGGGTGGGATCTTAACTAAATTTGTAACATTTGAGTTGCTTGAAACGCCAGATGTTCTCTTGACAGTAGGAGGATGCTTCTTAACTGTTTTATCAGCATCTTCTGAAGGAGCACTTGCGGTGCTCTTCCTAGCAGCTTTCTGAGTCGTATTGTCATCTTTATGTGACACCTTCTCATCCACTGGTGGCTTTCTTCTAGGAGACTGTATATTAAGAATGAACATGATGTATTAGTAACTTCTGATAAAGTTAGTGTTGTTGTGTCATCACATTTCCTTGCTACACATATTGATTTTTCAATGTCTGCTACACATGCTGTCATTGCCATCATGAGCGTAGATACTACTAAGTTGATGCAACAAAAATAAATCAAATGTCACTGGAAATTCTAAAGGATAAACCATCACTAAGAGCAACAAGTATGACATAAAATTGAATTCATCGAATGCATTTATCCATATAATCAGTTGTCAATAGAGATCATCAACAATTTATGTACCATTGGGGTCTTGTTCTCAGGTTTCCTGTCAGCTTTGGTTGTTTTCGATTCTGAATTGCTCTTTCCTTTACTATCCACATTTCCTTCCCAGCTTCTTCTCAGGGCCTTTGGCCCTGTTCCTATACTCAACACAGAGCTATTGATTGAATTACCAGCAGACGACTTCCTCGCTGCAGCAGTAACCTTCAAAACAGAGGCTGCCCTTTCTAACAAGGAGACCCTCGAAGATGATGCTTTCTCAGCTCCCTTTAGTTTGTTTCTCTGTTTCAGATCGTTTGAGAATCTGTCAAATGTCACAGGAAGAGAGCAAACACTGGTTGGGGATGATGGAACTGATCTTATACTAGCAGACTTCGCTTTTGATTTCACAGCTTCCTTTTTATCACTGATTCCATTCAAAGCTTGTTTTGACAACAAAGAGTTTGATCTGGTGACTGTCGGTTTCTTGTTTTCAGCACCAATGGGCTTGCGTGAAGCATTTATTTTCTCCAACTTGCTCGACTCCTTTTCTAACGACAAGCTACCAGCATCCTTCAACCCGTTGGCTGGTTGAGCCTTCTTGCTGCCTTGAAAATTCGAGGAGCTGGTTGCTACAAGATCCTCAGGGTTGCCAACACAAGCATGTCGACCAGGAACTGGCCGAACTCCTCTAAGAATGGGTACTGGAGTAGCTGCCTCAAGGCGGTCTACATGGATGAACTGGCCAAGCTGAATCTTGTCACTCAAGATAAGATCATGCTGCTCCTCCGGGAGGGAAACATAAGTCGCATGAGATGAATCCGACACCTTGAGGTAGAACCCTTGGTTAGTGAAAAGATCACTCCCAGCTAGCGCTGGGACAATGCTGACGACCTGAAGAAGCGACGACCGATGCTCTCCTGAGACTTTGACATCCGTGTTCATATGCTGAAGCAGTTTCACAAGGACACCGGGTACCAATGAAGCCATTGCCGTAACTCTGTAAGCGCATCCCTCTGCAAAGTTGGAAGAGATGATTAACATCATATAGGGGCAAGAGAAATTGAGACTGAAAGGCTCAATCTGGCAGATAGCCTGGCAATTCCTAACAAAAGTGAAAACGGCACTCCTGAATGCAATAAAAGTTGTAATGTGCAGAAACCTGGCTCACAAGTAATCATTAGGAATTGCATTTACTAGTACCATGAATTGCACGGTGATGCTAGTATACGGAATAAAACCTAAGAACTGCACGGAGATGATCAAATAATTGCAAAAAAGGGAAATAAGATGAAAATCACACAAACCCATCAAACGGTGCTGCTTCCTTAAGGATTGGAGTCCCAAAGCGCATAGGTGATTATGCAAGAAATGCTACTGAAATGCAAGTCATATGCAAGGAGTACGGAGGGGAATATATGTCTTTGCTTGTAAGGAATTGAATTCGGTCCAAACCGAACATGCTCAACCAACGAACACCCGCCGGCACAACAGATACCAGAAGTTATCAATGTGGGCGGCGGTGGTCCTGTCATCGAGCAGAGTTTTACTCATTTTTTCGAAGGACAACGAAAAATTAAAAGGAGATAGACTGAGCAACGAGAGGAAGATCACCAACCAAATCTCGTGCTCAAGGTACTAACTAGCAGGTTGCCCTATCAATTCAATCGTCCAACCTTGAAACAACAGCGTGCTCTCCTCCCAAACCCCGGGGGAGGGGGGGGGGGGGGAATCCAGAAAACCAGAGGATGAAAACCTAAACGCAACAGCGAGGCGACACGAAACCATCGCCAGGAAATCTGGTTGGTTCCTGACATGGAACGCGCTGGAACAAAAGGACGGACGATTCGCGGGGCGAGGAATCGTAGGACGAACCTATTGGCGGAAATCCGGGGCGGCGGCGGGGGAATGTTCTTCGCTTGTTCGCTTTCCTCCTGCTTCCCGACAGCGCACGGAAGAAGAAAAGGCAGTGAGTGGAGACGAGAGAAGCCGCGATACTTCTAGTCACTCCCAGCAGCGCTCCTCTGCCGCCGCCGGACTCGGGCGCAGGAGGGAAGGACGCGGCAGCCACGACAGGGAGCGGTCAGAGCGGGAGTGCGCGGGGGCGAGTCGTCAAGGATCCTCTCCGCTCTCCTGTACCCGTCCCTCCCCTTTGGCCGGGGGTGGCTCTGCCCTGGACCGCTCGCGGGGTGGGACATGCAGGGAGAGGGAAAGGTGGCGAACGGCGAGAGCGGCAGCTGAGGACAGCGAGGAGTAACCAAACCAACCGTAGCGAGCTGACGCACGCAAAGCCGTCACCCGCCGTGGCCGGCCTTGCGGTGTGTGCAGTGCAGTGCAGTGGCAGCGAGGAGGGCGGCCCCGTCGTGGTGACCTGGTGGTGGGCGGTGTTGTTGCGGTTAGCCGTTGCTTTGCTCTCGTCTCCTCGGGGACAGCAGCAGGGTGTGGAGCGAGCCGCTTGTTTATTCGCGGCTAATCCGAGACAAAAGCGAATAACCCACATTCCGTTGTAACGAATCAGCAGCCCGCTTTTGTTCGAATCCTTGGTCAAATCCCAGCTTGGCAGCTTCAGCGGGCGAGCGCATCAGATTAGTGTCTCCGTTATCAACTGATGATCGGTGAGCGTCATGGTGAATAGAGCCGGCTCGCCACTGATTGACACCGCCTAACCACCATACGTAACGCCGGCCGGTCGATCATACGTTGCGATCGGAGTCGTCTCGTCGTCGTCGCGCGCCGGACCCGGCTCTCGACAACCTACCACCCCTGGCCAAGCGGCGGTTGGTACTTGGTGGGGTTATGTTGTGGACAAATTTGATATATGTTATTATAATTTTGTAAATTTTTAAATATATTATTAATATGTCAATAACATGTGAAATTTTACATGTAAATGACATGTAAATTTAAATAATATATTTTAAATTTTACAAAATTATAATGTCATGTATTAAATTAACCCTTATGTTTTTCGCTTGTTCCGGTTTCTGTTCGAACCATACAGGCGCCGGTGACCCTGCCTCTCGCGCAACGACTACGAAGAATCCCATCGACGCCTAGCAGCCGCGCTCGAGGCGACATCGTAGCCACGGACCACGCGCGGGGGTCCGCCGGGGAGCGTCCTTGCCCGGTCCACACGGGTTTGCGCGGGGTTCGCGCGCCGAAAGCTCCGCGACGTCGAACGGACGAGGCGGCTCGTTCGTCGTCGCTGGTTACGTGCACGTCCGACTACGACCGGTCACCGGCCGGGCCTGCCCTGTTGACGCAGGACCGCGGCGAGATTCATGTGACGTCGGGTGATCGATCGATCGGCTGGATTATGCCGGGAAAATCATGTGACCGGTACAAAGAACGAGACAAAGATACCATCCAGATCCGCAGCGCTGACGCCTCGGCCTGCTGTCACTCGTGCCGTGGCGCAGCGGCCGGTCTGCTGCTCTGCCGCGCGTTGTTTGTTTACGCGGTGGATCGGCAGCTGAGCCAGCCGATTGGGCGGCAGCGGCCGACGTGAACAGCGTACGTGTAGCCTGTACAGGAGCGGTGGAACGCGTACGGGTTCGGTCAGAGAATCATTTGCTTTTGTGTTGCCAATGCCAAGGCGAATAGCGACGCGTTTGTCTCTACCGGCCTCAACTCCACGGTCCAGGCAACGAAGGAGATTCCTCTGGCTACATAAACACAACCTGCAGCAATGGGGCTTACTTGTCTGCCTAAAAAACTCTATTTGTAGTGTATTCTAACTATTGGCACAGTAAAAATTATGTAATCAGCTCTTCATATTTGAGCTGATCTAATATATAAAAGACTTGAGAGTTAGCCTGATTCGAAACATCGTCAAGGCGTAAGACTCTACGTCAAAGAAAAAGCCAGATCAAATCGTATAAACTTAAAATACAAATATAATAATGGAAGGGCTTTGGCTCAAGCCAAAAACTTTAGCTCGTGTGAGTGAATATGGTTACAGTGAAATGTATTGAATTTAACTTGTCTTACCTAAGGCTCTTTGATACCCTTTTATATAGGGATCGAGCCAACGTCACCAGTTGGTCGTCTGACGCTCGTTGATGTTAGAGCAGATTGTCGGTTTCTTTGTACTTCTTTTTCCCGGTTGGAGGGGACAAAAGACACTTTTCTGTTTTGCTTTACCGATCGCAGGAACATTTTATCGATCGTTTGGCTGCTTTACCGTCTTTTAGAACGTTTTTTCTTCGGTAATGTTGCTTTATCTCCTGTTGTACGTTGGTAGAAATCTCTGCGACTAGTTGGCTGTTGAGGCGGTGGTCGACGCTCAGGGATTGGATAGAGACATTGGCTTCTAGCTGTTGATTGATTAAATTTTGTCGTCGCGTTGTCCGACTCTTTTGATGGTCGGGTCGCAATGCTCGCGCGAGTCCGACACCTAAGGCTCAGAACGTTCTCCGGTTAGCTTGGTGGGGCGAGGCCTTTCGTGCGCCGTGAATTGATCCATGACCGTAACTCTCGACTGAGTTTTCGTATTCACTCCGGATCAGTACTA
The DNA here is from genome assembly GCA_001602275.1 of Zoysia japonica. Taxonomy (NCBI): domain Eukaryota; kingdom Viridiplantae; phylum Streptophyta; class Magnoliopsida; order Poales; family Poaceae; genus Zoysia; species Zoysia japonica. The sequence continues at coordinate 156,860 of BCLF01000107.1, read as the reverse complement.
ATATTCGTCCCGTGCCGTATTCTTCCTTGTTAGACATCCAGCGGTTCTCATGGCACTTTACAGGACAGCGCCGAGAAGGCCGTTCTAACTGTCGCACTGGGACCGGCGTGAGGGTGCACGAATCTAGCTGGACGCTGACGCAACGGGCATGTATATGAGCCACGGAATTACTGCGCTCTTTTCTGCACCGGTAACGGCCAGTGAACGAACGCACGGTACTACGCCCATTGACATTCATTCAAATCGCTGCACTGGTCAAAGCCGCCGAAAAGAGGAGCAAGCAAGCAGCAGCCCCAAACGAGGTCGCTCGCTCAAATCTCATACCTCCTCGTCTGAACAGCTGAAAATTGCCCGTTTGCAGTGATGGAACTGGTCCAGCACCAGCAGTCTGAATGCTAGTACCAACAAGGTGTGCTGCACACACGGACCACCCTGCCCGTCCGGTGGCACCCAGATTCCGAGCACATGGAATGCTTTGACCTGGGGAGCAGCGGCTGCAGCGCCATCCGGGGACGCAACACACAGGCTTCAATGCAACGCGGCGGAAGGCAACGGGGCCGGGGGCAGTTGATCCATGGTGAACAATGCCGCAGAACTGCAGATCTTGCATCGTTGCTGGAGTGAGCAGCAACGCCTTGGTGAACCCAGCAAAGAGAATAATGTCACGAACGAGAAATTAGCAGAAACCTGACATGTTAACTGAACGGTGATCTGACTGGCTACAATCATCCGTTACAGAAATGGGAATAATTAAACTAATATGGGTTCCAACAAGTTACGGAGTACATCAATTTGACAATAATCTAAAACCTATCGGTTATAATCGCTGAAGTGTACTTAACCGTTTTTGAGCAACAGGTACATTGTGGACTGCAGCTAAGAAATCCACTTTACAGAGGCATCAAGAGAACACAATTTACTGCTCAATCAATGGCACATAAAACTTGAAATGAACATATTCCGATTTCCCACGATAAACTGAGCAACCAGGGCAGGAAAAAAAATATTATTACTACAAGGTAACAGGAGCAACGCTTTGAGGCCCAGAATTTTCGTAGCACCGTACTAACTGACAAATGATAGTTTGCTTCATATTTGTCTTCCAAAACAGGTGGTTTCGAGGATGCAAATCACTCTGAACTTAACCAAATGATTTAAAGAAATTTGAGTCGAATGCATTACCCCTTCTGACCCTGTTCATGTCAGCCATAACGAAAACAATCTCTCTTCCTTTGGCGGTGCTTAGCTGTAAATAAATGGTATTAACACTTGCATTTGACTAAAAAACTAATAGCGAATGGTTGAACTTGACATAGCACAAGCCTAGGCACATTAACGAAAAAGTATGAATGGAGTGTCCTGTGAATATTTGGGAATGCGACATGCTTTAACTCAGTTCACGAAAGAGATTGCCTTCTGTCAGTCGGCAAAAATCTTGACTGTTACTGGAAAAGCATAGGCATGCCGGTACTATCATGAGTTTTCAAGTGCTTTTCTTTGTTTCTTTCTTTGTTCATCTTGAATAACATCAGCCTACCTGTCCATAGTCAGCACCGTATATGTGTTACCCAAACTATACGCAGTCCTCGAGGGTAGACAAAAAAAGGGAACGGCGATGTTTACATGTTACAAGATCTACATATTCTTTTCGAGGACAGCTAAACATGCAAGAGGTGGACTATTTACAGGTCCACCGCCCATTTCTGTGTACGATATCAGCATAACTCATCAAGTGTATTGAGGCAGAAAATGACATTTTATATCAGGGCAGCACAACGAAATAATTATTGATCACCAGGCATTGCATCAGGTGCCGTGTTGTCTTGTTCAGTAAGAGCGCTATTGTCTTGGCTAGGGGATGTAACTTTCAGCATAAATGACCGAGCAAATTCTAACATTTCTTCGGCTTCCTTCTTGTACTGCAAGTTATTGAAACATGAATGAAGATATTTTTAGAATTAAATGTGCCATGGACTTTATCAAAGGATATTAATGAAATATTGATTATTTGGGAAAATCATATATAACACCCTGGACTGCAATCCTTCAGCGACTGGGAATTTAAGATGTACATATACTCTTGTGCTACAACTAGCAAGAAAGTAACAAAAGCTACAAAAAAAGGCCCATGATTCTTGTGCTGTAGTGAAAAATGGATGTGCAATTTTAAGAGGTTTGCATGCCACATAACAAAATCACTATAATCAGCAAGTAGGCATCACACAATTAGGGCCAAAAAAAGAGACAGCACATTCTTTTATGAAGGTGGATATAAGAGAAATGAAGAATTTGAAGATGAGGTGTATGAACAACTCAATCAATTGCTTTTGGTAGATAATAGAAAGGGTGCCAATTTTGTGTCAAGCACACTAAAAGGACAGCCTTGTGCCGGTAGCTCCTGCTTGCGCAAAGCCCGGGGAAGGGTCCGACCACTCCGGGACTTATGTACACAACATTTCCCTGCATTTCTGCAAGATGCTGTTTCTAAGACTCAAACCTGTGATGGTCAATCTTTACCGCTGCACCAGGGACTTCAGCTAGTGTGTCAAGCACACCTAAGCATAGAGCGATTATGCAATACATACATTCGAATCAAAATATGGGCTAAGTGTGATGTAGAAATTTCCATACTAGATTATATTTCCATGTTAAACTTGCTTATGCTGTGGAAGTAAACAACACAAACAAACACTTTACACATAATTTCAACAAGTGGATACCACTTTACGTTTGCTAAGAGAATATAAGGCACTTTTAGATGATCATCTGTATGGGAGCACATCTAAATTGGAATCTATTCAAAACTCGTCAGTCAATCTAAAACATGTCAATTGCACAAGTTACAATAAACATGATTTAGCTGGCACTGTAATATCATAAACATCAAAAACACACTAATTAAAGTTAAAGTGCATGGGTGCACACCTCATCCACAGCACCACTCTTTATCTTAGATTGCATTATGCACCATTTCTTGAAATGTGCACCTGAAAATGCAGCACACTATTACGTTTAAAATCATTAAATTTTGTTTGCAGTTCAAGTAGGCTTGAACTGCCATCTCATGTCTGAAAAATTAAGTGACCAAATGAGTGTGAAAGGGATTAGAGGAAGATACCAGCACTTATGTTAAGACTGCACGAGTTAGAACTAATAGTTTTCACAGACCATCTACAGTGTATCTGAAAGGTAGAATAATGGTTAACTATGATCTCCCGGTAAAAATTTTCATGTATAAAATAATGAAAGCTTGACCAAAGTCGAGATAGATCTGTATGCGACTGATTAACAAAATGTATAAACATCTTTCGTAAGTACCTCAAAGAAGGAACCAAACGGGACATCATGTACTTGTTGTACCGTTTCAAAGACCTAGAATAACAAATAGAAATCGATACTACTTATGATCTTAGTAAAATTACTTGATAAAGTTACAAGTGCTGAATGAAATATTATCTGCCATTTTGGAATATATAGTTGCACATTAGAAACGTACCAGATCAGTTTTGTCAGCTGAAAGGACTATATGCTGCCACTCTGTCATTGCTGAATATGGAGGACACATTGGACTACGGCATATTGATTTACAATTAAGTTCTCTCACTTGACCATCATACTCATCAGCGACGTGCCATTGGCCCAGCTGCAGAAAGCAACAATTTTAGGCTGATTATCAAAGACCAATGTAATTGTTCTCTGATATCCTTCAGTGGACAACATTGTCTACAATATGCACAAACAAACTTAACAGTGAGATGCAACTCTTGGTGTTCTCTTGATTAGCTGTCAGGAATAAAGGATGGTACCACGAGGGACATGGCCATAAGTTCAGGCCCTTGCCAGCTCACATTTTCTAAACACACCAAGTGCACAAGAGCTAAGCCAGATATAAACTAGGATCTTAAATTAGAAACTCTTGATACCTAACCATATTTACTTGTTACGTTATTAGGTATAAGAGTATAAGACCAGGAATAACTCAACTATAATGCCCATACATTTTTTCCAGAAACAACAAATTAATGATGTTCTTCAAACATTATTTGTGCCTATTTGTGCAAGCTCTTAAGTGAAAATGCGCAGCGGTAGAACATGGGACTATAGCAGTATCTCTACAGTAATCATAAGCTTCATAAATTGCCTGCTGCAAGAATATGTCATACATGAAACAAGGAAAAGTTTGTTCCATAAAAAAATAGAAAAAAAGAAAATCAAGGGGAAATATTGTATTATTTCATAAGCATTAATTTGGACATTTAGAAAGACTATTTGCTCGGTTTTGACATGTCATCAGCATTTACAAATTCTCTAATGCACAATAATCCATGTCTTTTGATCAATGAAGTTGGATTGGCTGTATAGAATATGCTCTATTTGCTAACAATTAGCATTCTTCTGGATACTTACATTTATATCTTTATCCTTCCTAGCCGTTCGGTACTCTGTTATGTAACTTGAGTCATCACTTAACAGAATACTAAAAAACTGCTCTGCAGTACATGGAAAAGTTCCCTGAAATCATATATGGTTCAGAATCAGTTACCATTGAAACTACAAAATTAGGAAGCAAAAATATAGTTAGCAGTATTACATCAAATATAGGGACTAGAACATCCTCTTTGACAAAAGGTTGTAATTGCCCTGTTAAAGCAGCACAATCTTCTGGAACATTTATCTCGCTCTTGCTTTTTTTTCTGGAGCTACTGTGTGCACGTAGTGCTGACTGGGCACGTTCCTAGAATAAAATACATATAGAAAAGATATCAAATATGAGTATCAATTGGGATTGCCAACAAAACAGGTGAACTCCCAACCAGAATGAACAGGAAAAATGAATAAAAAGTCCTTCCGAACTAGTGCACCAACTGGAAGGCTGTAGATGTGCAAATAGCCCTGCTGCTTTAATTCAAAGAATAACACACCAGCAAAGAGCTAGGGTATACTGTGCACAGCTACAATTTGTGTACCTGCTTCTCAGCTTCTATCATCATTTGGAAGTTCTTCACAGCTCGTTGTAGTGCTCTAAATGTATGGTTTCTGTTCCAGAATGATGCAAATTTATACCTGACTCTTCCTGCAAAAATAAATAAGATAATGTGATATGCAGCAACCATATACTTTTTGATCTTCTTGCAACTAGAATTCCTTTTCGCAGTCCACAAACTGTATGATTTTCAAGTTATCGATATCATGCATGATTGCGCAAGGAACTAGGGTTTCTCAGCTTAGTCAATATAGTATAGTACTATAGTAAGAGGTTAAAGAAAGATATTCATTGCATTCCTGCCATTACTTATCAAATGGATCCATGTTATGTTATTTTTGGATATTTTTAGACTTGGTTTTGTGGACCCTGTACATATGTGCTATTTTCCCTAGTGATATGGATCTTTTGAACATATTACATGTACTTTACTAATGTTATTATTTCAACAGAGCCCTCCACCCACTTTTAACGAAGAAAAAAGAGGGGAGGGGGGGTTGTAAAAGGTTGCGTTTCTACCAATTTTCATGTATAATTTTTTTAAAGAAAGGATCATGCAGTTGCACATACAAAAAGGAAGTGTAAGGGTCTATTGATTTGGAAACTATGCAAGTATCAAGAAGAATACCATCCGGACATCCTAAGGGAGGAACACCATGTCCTCCAGCCCCCATTCGAAGAAATATTGTAATAGCTGGATTAATAACTGCATGTTGGCTTCTCCTTATCTGCAATATTTGTAAGAAAGGAAATAAATAGGCAACTGACATTGGTTGTATAGAAAATATGCACATATAAAAGAACAGAAGAAAATTAAAAATTACCTCATCAATATCTCTCAAAGGAAGCACAACCTTCACACAAGTAAAAAAATGTTTTAGTCGGCAAATTAAACAGACAAATGTATGAACACAAATAAAATGATAAACTATAGTCATTCTTAAATAAACATATTCTGGCAACCTCTATTAGCTCACCAGAATCTATTCCAGGGAGAAGAAAAAAAAAATGAATGGTCAAATTGATCCACACCGCTTAAGAGTAGTATACTCAGAGAAAAGATGCTGTCAAGCAGAATGGCGGTTCCGTAATTAAAGTCAAAGAGGGCATGTGGATGCCATCTTGTATGGAGAACAATTTGCCAGGAAATCAGCAGAATATGTTCGTAAAGTGAAATTAGCATCATCTAAAGTTTGTGAGGACCTTAGAAGTCCTTTCGGTTTCTATAGTATCTCAATGACCAGCTATATAACTTTTAACTACATCATCACTGAATAACCAAAGAGTAAACGGATCAAACTTGAACCCCCATATACATAACTGGAAGGTGTAAAGGGATTGAACAACAAGAAGAAGCTTTTAGTCCCAAGCAAGTTGGGTAGGCTAGAGATAAAATGAAACCCACGGAACCAGAAACAAAGTTGATTATCTTGCTAGACCTGACAATCATCTAAGTGTTTACTTATGTTCAGAAATCAACAGAACATTACCAAACTGAATGTTTACCATAAAGTACAAAAGGAAATAAAGTGAGCATACTAAAGTAAACATATTTCATCATAGTATGGCAACTGTGAAATTTTAGTGAACTAACCTTAATCTGCTTAGAAAAGACATTTGAATGGAAGCAAATGTGCCACGAAGAGACATACATGCGGCCATGATACAGAAATGACCTCTCAAGTGCACAAGAATAACTGTGGTCAACAACCTGAAAAAAAAAGGCGATGAAACATAAACTATTTAAAACTACAACCACCGGCATTATAATAACACATGAACTCAAGTACGAAGTTGCAACCTCGTCTGGAGGAAGTCCAAATATGGTCTGCAAAGGACCTGGTTTCTGATGAACTACAGTGGGACCTTGCTTATCTAAGGATTTCCTTCTACGAGCATCAGCTTCAGCTGAATTGTTCAGAGCCCTGAAGAGAGAAGTGTCTTGGTATGTCAGGGAAATTGACATAGCATATTAATTTTATCCTAAGACTAATAACAATTACATTTGGGGTACAACGGTGCAGCCCTTTTTAGGTGGCACACCAAAAAGAACTGATGACAAATGCATTTGGGCACAAGATACAGCAGTGCAGACCTATTAAAGGTCGCACATCAAAAAGTACTATTACCATGATGACATGAAGCCACGGTGAAAGAAAATGAAGCAAGTGACTAAAATATACTTGTAAAATCTCATCAAGCATACTATATGGCAACGAACAGGACAGAAAAAGATCCTGCTCTTGGTAAACAAATAACCAAAATAAACGAGTTTATGATTGAAGAAGCAGTGAGATTTTGACCTCGAGGAACTCTCATGGACCTTGATTGCCTTAATATGAAGGCACACCTGATGATATAAAAGAGTATTATAAGATGTCTGAAAATAAAATGTGATAGCAATAACCTACAGGTTCTACAGAAATCACTCACCTGGCCTGATGTACTTTCAAGAGGATACCAAACTGGTCCACTCTGTCCCTCAGACTCAACTGGAACACTGACAGAACCAAGAATCGTGCTCTTCCATACAATGTCCCAGTCATATATCGTGACATTTATCTACAGAAAGAGAAGAAATGACTGAGGACAAGTGATATGAAATGTACAGTTGTTACAACATTCAAAGGCCTTTTCAAATAAAATTATACCAAACTTTTCTTGGGAACAGGACAGTTAAACAAGTCTGACAGTGCACGATGACCATGGTAAAACATCCAGGGTTATAAAACATAAGCAATAATTTGTGCCAGAGTGAGAAGCATAATGGAAATTACAAGACCACATCAAAGATCTTTTGTTACATTGTTGTTGTAGTAGAATAATGTAGTCACATTTTATTAGAGCAAATATAATGCATATCGCAAATTGATTGACTGAAGTAAATCATCTTTGCTAGATGCATCGTTACAGGAAGAGGAGTTGGGAATAACCTTTACAGGAAGACTATCAACAAAAAAATTGAATTCCTCTCCCCACATTGGGTTTCTTGAGCCAGGAACCATGGAGCTGTAAGGTGTAGAGAGATATAAAAAGAGATGATTAGACTAGTTAAGCATTAGAAGAGTAACATATGAAGTTGTTTCTTCATAAGAGAGGACATATCAAGTTGTTTCTTCGATCAACACTCCACTATTTTGCTTTTTTTTCCAGATTTTTTTTTGACGATGCCATGTGTATCAGCTTTTATGAATACCTACCTTATCTCCTACAGCAATCCCTAATCTCATAATACTTTTAGATGTTCACACAATCCTGAGGGCAACCACCCCTTGTTTCTTTGCTTTATCATACATAAGCTTGACAGTGCGAGATCCCAAATTTGATCATAGACACCGAGCACCGATGAATGTACAAAAACTTGTAATTCAGTTTTTATCTTTTGTGTAGATGCCCTCACCATCTCATTATTTTAACACAACAATATTTTTTAAGCAAAGGTGTTGCACACTCCATCCACTGAAGGGGACAAAATATGTGACTAAAGCAGTTAAAACAGAAGAAATTATAGCCTGCCATATTTTGCAGATTTGCATATAGCTAGAAATGGAACTCATTTGGAACCTATTTACATTTATTCAGAGTTTGAAACGAGCCACATCATCTAATTTAACAGGATCACAAATCGAAAAACTAGTGAAAGATAATACAAAAAAGGATCGGATTACCAAATCATTGTGATCACCTGAATCGTTTCTCTCCGCCACAGGTGATCAATGCGTAGGGGTCAGATGTCCCATTTAAGTTTGCCGCAATCAAATTCTTCGCGGCCAACAATTCTAGCTGAACAGCATATCGTCCAAGTCATAGAACTGTCCAGCAGCACAACATAACAAAATGGAGACGAGATTGATTAGTGATTACTGGTTACCTTCACCACATATGCGGAGGGGCCGCTGGTGCCTCCCTTGTACTGCCCGAACCAATCCAATCCAATACACGAGCAGCCAATCAAATGATCACAGCATTACTAACCATGATCGTCGCCAAAATTCCGGGAAAAAGGCAGAACCCACTCAGAAGCGGCAGTTACCTTGTCCGCGCCGTCGAGGTCTGTCGCGAGGAGGATGTTGTCACCGGTGGCGGAGGACGAGGTCCCGGTGGGCGACGTGGGGCGCGGGTTGAGGATCTCGTAGGCGCCGTAGAGCACGACGAGGATCATGGCCGCCGCGCAGGTGACCTCGATCTCCCAGCAGGTCGGGAGGAGGAAACCGAGCGCCGCCGCGGCCGCCGACGGTGGCGCGCCCGCCGCCAAATCCGGCGACATGCTGGCCGCGAGGAGCCCGCCTAGGGTTTCGGGGCGGACGCGCGGGGCGGGAGCGGGAGGGCCATGGCAGCGAGGGAGGAATGGGAGGAGGTGATGGTGATTATGGAAAGAGCGGAGGGGGCGACGACGAGGCGGAGAAGGTGGAAGCGGTCGGACTCTGGACTCACCGGGCGGGCCCGTCCCGACACCGCTCCAGACGAAGGATCAGACGGCCGATGGTGCTTGACCCGGAGGTTTGCCCGCATCGCAACGCGGTGCAGTTGGACACGCTACGACGCTGGTCGGGTGGGCCCACTCTGGCTACGGTCGGGGTGGGGGTTGACTCTGACCGTACCACCGAATCACCGATGGATGCGTAGCGACGGGTCAGGTCAAATCGAGGGGGTTTTTCCTGGAACTTTCTCACGTGTTTCGCACGGAACGGTCGTAGGCCCAGGCTGCCCGCTGCCGCCGCGGCACCGCTGGAAGAGAGACGCGTCACTCCACCAGCGGGACGACGACGGGGTGAAAGGAAAAGCGGGAGAAGAGACCGGTGCGACAAACTTGTTTCTTGCTCCGTATGATCAACATACGTTAGTTCGATCTACTCTCAGGAATTTCATATTTCACATGTATATAATCAATATTCACATAAGATTTGAGGAAAGAAAATTTCGAGTCCAAGAATGACTTATTCTTTCCATAGATATGTCATATCACTATACCACAATCTATCTATAACGACTTTTTTTCTGTCGTTACAAGTGGCTATACTGACAGACGATCGGTTATTAAAATCCTTTAGCAATCGACCCCATCTGTCGTTAATAATAGCGTCGCTATATGTTTTTAACAACCGATCACTTATAACGACCGACCATCTGTCGCTATAAAACATATATAGCAGCCGACCGTCTGATTTTATTATTTATTTATAGCGACTAACTGTCGGACGCTATATATATTTATAGCAACCAACGGTCAGTTACCAGTCAGAAGTGATTACCAGCAAGCAATCCAGCTTTCAATATTAATTATATCAACAATTGATAAATCAACCACACATGTAAATATCATCCATTCATACAATATATACTCAGAAACACATAATTGACATACTAGTTCATTGGCCTATAGGTGTTTCACTTTTAGTACAATAATGCAACATATTAAGTATTTAAAGAATTCCATATAACTTGACATACCATTTCATGTCTTTTACAAGCAAAGCTTTTGCTTCCTGATGTATAAATGTTCAAATAGAATATTTTCAGAAGATCACTACATGGCTGCTGATAAAAAAATTATTAAGACAATTATACTTACTTCACATTCTGGAGATGTCCAATATTCCTTGATAAATTCCAGTCATCATCATTTAGTCTATCATCTTGTTTTCTCCTTACTTCCTCTTCTGTTAATTTGCCTTTAAAAAACTATGCCTTTAAGATTGCTTTAAATTCTTTCCATTTTTTTCCAGCAGCATTCAAAAACTAATCAAAAGCTTTATCATCAATATCATAGATTGCCTATGTGTTACAGAAAAGTAGCAAATCACTACTCAAAGTAAGAATCATTTAAAGTGCACCAATTCAATCAAACAGCCAAGAAATACCTTCAGGTCAGTCCATACTTCTTCCTTTATGTCAGGATGAACAAGTCTCCAATCAACCGAGGCAATAGATATTTTCCTTCTCACATGGCATCCAATAGCACCAGAAAACCTCCTAGCATTCTCACCAACAGGCTGACCATATTCATTGACCATAACTTTGATTTTAGGCATGCCAGCTATCCTTGCAAATACTTCATCCAATCTACTGATTCCTTGTCCTTTCCACTTTTGTGTATTGGTGTGAAAATCTGCTACAAATAACTTCAAAAATTAGAAGTAGGCAGAATGGCAAGTATAATGATATAGTAACAGACCTTCATTATCACATAAGAAATCTCTAATTGATTCACATTCGAAATCTTCATCATTAACATCGTCTTCGACTTGCTCATTCACATTTAGGGCATGGTTTTCTTGTGGTCCATGCCACAAATTATGAACTCGACTTGATTCATCACTCTTGTTATAAGTTTTCTAAAAGAAAGTAACATGATTAATGTAAATAGTTTTTATTATATGAGCAAACATATTAGCAGAAAAATATATTGTAGATATGACATTTGCCCTTTTTATGGATTGAGCATGTGTAGGCATAGTAGGGAGATGATATAATGCCAGCTTCTCGTTGTTCTTTGCGATGTTTTCAAGCCTTCGCTGCTCGTACTCATTGACAGGATCATCTTTATTGCTTCTGCTTGCGCTTGCCATTCAATATCTAGAAAAAAATACAAATGTCAGCAATATGTGGAAGGAATCAATAAAAAATCAGCAACATAATTATAGCAGCAACATCATTTAAACAAAACTTACTTTCTAGACTTTTTTTAGTCTTTTTGGGATAAACAATTGTACTATCTATATTAGTTCTAACGGAAGGGACCACTCCATTTACAATATCCACTGTCACATTTGCATTTAGATCATCCAATGGTAATACTAATCCGTTATCATTATCCACAAGTTCATTCTCTACATTATCTAAGTCATACACATCTCTTGGTTTTGAATGAACAACATCAGTCCACTCATTATCACCTGCATCAGGAACATAGTATACTTGAATAGCTTGTGATGCTAAAATGAAAGGCTCATGTGATAACTTTTTCCCTGTATTGAATAAATGTTTGAAGTTAACAGATGTGATCCCAAAATTATCAGTTTTTACCCATCTGTCCTGCACACGGTTGTCAACCCAATCACAAAAGGACACATTTCCTTTCTGGGAATAATTAAGTTCAAGAATTTCCTTTATAATCCTATAATATACATTTTTTCTTATTGTTCTTTTATCATTATTGCCTCTCTCAAAGGTTGTTGCCTCAACGACTACATCTTCCCGCATCATAAGATTCAGTGTGGAAACAAAAACCATTGATACTATAGCTATTATACTTGCGTGCATTTAGCATTGGCCCCTTAGCCAAAATTTTTATTTCATCTGGTTCTTCACACATTTCTCTCACCTGTGAGTATGAAAGACTGCTATTAAATAAAATGTGAATTTTTTTCTCATATAACAAGTGCTAAGTTTTACTTTCATTTACATGCAACCTAAACCACTCATGAAAGGATTCACGACGCATGCGGTCGATGTCCCGTTTACTTCGAAGGCCAATAGAGGAAAGATATTGTGCGTGCTTTCTGCAAAGGTTATTATGACTTAAGGATCTAGAAGAAGTTAATTATATGATGTAAGTGATTTAGATAACTTACTCCAAGTAAGGTGCTATGTTGGCATAGTTGAATAAAACATCTATGAGCTTGCACCCATGTCTTGTGGTCTAAACTAAATGTGCATTTTCCAACCAATCCTTGACCAATGATACAGAAAAAAGGAGTTGAACTATAATCTTCATTTGCTCTAACTTGATGGTTAAATTGTGCCTCATCATGTAGATAGCGAGAACAAAGTGTAAGGCACTACGTGAAATTAGTCCACTCCATTATTGATCCCTCGGGATGACTTTTTGTATGTACGGAACCCTTTAATCTCATGAGAAACCTATACACATAAATAATAGACACATTAATTGATAATGTTATATAAATAGTTAGTTTGTACATGTGTTCACTATGATAATGTTACCTCTCAACGGGCCACAGGCTGCGAAAATGGACTGGACCAGCTATTTTTGCTTGAGCAGAAAGGTGTACCATCAAGTGTACCATAATGTCAAAAAAAGATGGAAGGAATATAGTCTCAAGAAGGCTCAAGGATTCAGCTATGTCATCTTGTAGAATTTCCATATCACTTATTTGAATGAGAGGGGCAGAAGTTTTCTTGAAGAAGTTGCATATACGAATCACTCTAGCACTCACAATTTCTGGTAGTATTTTTCTCACCGCAAGTGGTAGCAAGTGCTGTAGATCAATGTGGCTCTCATGACTCTTAAGCCCAAATACCTTCCTCTCATTGACATGTACATTGTGTCGTATGTTAGATGCATAACCATCAGAAAATTTTACCCCTTTTAGTACTTGACAAAATAATTTCATCTCATCAAGGCTTACTGAGTACGGTGCAGGTGGTAAATAAAATTAATCCTCTACTTCAATTGGGTGAAGATCACTTCAAAGACCTAGAGCTTGAAGGTCTAAACAAGAATTTAAATTATCCTTTGATTTCCCAATAGTACCAATGAATGTGTTCACGAAACTTTCACTGACATTTTTACCTATGTGCATGAATTTAAAGTTATGTTGCAAAATCAAATCTTTCTAATATGGAAGTTTGAACCAAATAGATCTTCTTTTGAAAATGACTAAGGGTTCACCTTCCTCGCGTCTCTTTCTTACTGTTTTCTTTCCAGATGGATCCTTGCCAAAACCAGTACTAAGATCTTTAGTGCATTCCAAAATTTGTTCTCCAGAAAGGGGTTTAGGTGCTGGCTTGAACTCAGTTTTACCACAAAATTTATTGGCATCAAACAAAAATGGGCGATTTTCATGCAAAAATCTCCAATGACCTATATAGCAAGTTTTGCTACCATTACCAAGTCTAAGTGAATTAGTAAAGAAGTGGCAATCAGGACATGCTGCTTCACCAGAAGTGACAGATCTGGAGACATATCCAAGACCCGAAAAATCTGTAATAGTCCACACAATTGCTGCCCGTAACATGAAGTACTCACCCCTCGAAGCATCATAAGTTCTAACATCATTTTCAAACATATCCAACAAGTCATTAACAAGTGGCTGACAATATAAATCCATATCACTACCGGGACCACTTGCACCAAGAATAAGAAAAGATAAGATGAAATTTGATTGTTTCATGCACATTGAAGGTGGGAAATTATAGGGAATACAAATACCAGGCCAAATGCTATAGCTGATATTCATGGTTCTAAATGGATTAAAACCATCGGTAGCGAAAGCAAGACGAATATTGCGACTATCTGCAGCAAAGTTTGGATTTTTTTTATCAAAATCCTCCCATAGGGGTGAATCTGCAAGATGCCTTAGGATACCATCTTTTTTCTAGCCTTCATCATGCCACCTTGTTAGGCTTGCTGTTTTAGAGGATAAAAATAACCTTTCAAGACATTTTTTTATCGGAAAGCAGCGGAGAACCTTCTTAGGAACACTATATACATGCTTCCCATCTAGTGACTTTCTTACCGACCAATAGAGAATGCAATCATTTTCACATGCATGAATACTAGTATACCCAATTCTTATGGATTTCATCAATTTCTTTTCTTCATGAAAAGATTTAGCTAGCGATGAACCTTCTGCTAGTACATCATTGAGCAGATCTAGTAGCAAGTTGAAAGATTTATCAGACCATCCCCCAAGGACTTTGATGTGTAGCAACCTAATAAGAAATGGAAGTTGTGTATATTTCTTGCAATTTGGGTATAATTCTTTGCTATTTTCTGCGACCAACCTTTGAATGGCAACTAGTTCATCACAAGGATCTGGAACAGAATTGTTGTCCTCAAAATCTCCTCTATCATCTAAGCCAGCAGCTAGACCCCTAAGCAAATCAGATATATCATCATCTTCATTAGACTCGTCCACAACCTTAACACTATCACCATCAAAGTTCCCATGATTCACAGAAGGGGTATGTTTTCCATGTAAATTTCATGTTCTGTACCCTTTTAGCAATCCATCACAAATCAAGTGTTCACGGACTTCACTGGCCTCTTTCCAAAAAGAGTTAAAACACTTTCTACATGGACATAAAATCTTTCTACCCACATCTAAATTAGAAAATGCAAAAGCTAAGAAATGGTTTACCCCTTACAAATATCTCTTGGTGTGCCTACATGAAACTTTAAAGTTAAAATACCATTTTACCTATATATATCACTTTCAACATTTGTTAACTTTGGTTTTTTACCTAGCATCATCATCAATCCAAGATTTATCCATCAATCTTTTCTTTACTAGAGAAAACTAGAAGCTGACCAAACATACACATATTAATTAGTACTGATGGGAACACTCAAGGTAGGGCAAGCAACATCAAAATGGTTTTATAGTGAAGATAAATAGAGAGCTTTACCTAATATGGCAGAGCTTCTTGATGTTGAAGTTAGCAGACCAATTTCTTCTTAAATGGCTAAGCACAGTGGTTGCAAGATGGGCAGCTTCAGTAAATCATACAAAGCTTCATTGTTAATATAATTAATTTATCCAAAGTTCATGCACATAAGCAAAAATTAAACCATGCAGAGTTCAGGCAAATACATTGAACGAGAAACACCAACAGAGAACAACAGCCCGGCAGCGGGGAACACACAAGCAGCCCGCTTAACTCCTCACCCAGCACAAACAGGCAATGTTCTGGAGAGTTGAAGGCGTCGAGCACAAATGGCTTCTGTTGAAGCCCGCCTAACTCCTTGCCCAGCACCCAGCAAGGTGTGGCAGCTGCTGACGCAAGGGCGGCACTGGCAGGGGCGCGTGGCTGCAGACGACGTCGTGGCGTGGACAGGGGCACACAGCTGCAGAAGATGGCGGGGCACCGACAGGGGCCGCCGGCTAGGGCGCGAGGCGGCTGCCACGGACAAGGCAACGGGCGCGCCACCTCTAGAAGCGCGTGCGCGGTCGCCACCTAGGGCAGCTAGGGCGCGCCACCTAGGTCAGCTGGGGCCGGCACGCCGCCTAGGGAGCGGCGTGGCCACTGAGAGCGCGCGCGGTCGTCCTCGGAGTGCAGTCACACGCAGTCGCGGGTCAGGGCGCATGGGCCAGAGCGGCACGGCAGAAGGACAGATGGTGGCGCAGCGGCAGGAGGGGCGGTGGCCGGGCGTAGAGCAGCAGGAGATGGTGGTGCGGCGGCTGGGAGATCTCGGCGACCGGAACCTAGAAGACTTTGTGCCTCTGTGGGAGAAGAAAGCAAGCGTCAGGCGGGAGGGAGAGAAAATGGCGCGACTGGGCTGGGTGTTGCGCGGGCTTGAAAAAAGATTTGGGCCGGTTAGTTTTCACGGACCAACGGCTGGTTGGTTGCTACAAATGAAAAATAACGAAAAAAAACCGTTCAACGGTAAAATAAAATAGTAATACCGACCGACTGTCTGTTGAGAAAACAAGAAATAACGATAGACCGTCTGTTCAAAAGTTTTACCATCCGACTCTCCAACGCTATATTTTGATTTTTAGCAACTGCTAATTGTAGGTTGTGGTATAGTGTAGGTAGTGGATAGTATGTAGAGGTATCCAGTTATCCCATATTCATAACTTGATTTTGCTTTCCTCTGAACCCAACTTGACTACTTTATCCGCTTTTAAAATTATAAATCATCAGTTAATTTACTACTCCCCCGTCCCAAATTGTAAGTTACTATGGACTTTTCAAAATTTTCTCAAATTATAAGTCGTTTTCACTTTTCGAGACAACTTTTTCTCTTCTCAATACATCTTCACTCTATCTTTTTTCTCCTTATTTTCAGAACATTTCACATTTTTTATTTTTTTTAATTTCCGTGTCCGAACCCAAAATGACTTGTAAAAATAGGTGGAGGAGTAGATCTGTTTAGCAAGAATTTTATATGCTATAATAAGCATACACAGGTTCAAGGTACTACTATAATGGACATGTTCGACTGCGATTGTAGCTCTCACACACCAAAATATTGTGTGCAGTTACAACCACAAATATAGAGATGGCTGTCGAACACATCTAATATCTGCTACTAGTAACCTAGTAGTAGTATATACAAAACAAAATTATTTATTAATTTTCTTAGTAATTTTTCACACAACCAAGGAAGATGATGTAGTGTGGCTTTCGAGCATGAATCGGTTCAGCATCATAGCCTACCCCAAGCAGGATTCACAAAATCATGAATCGGATAGTTTTCAGTAGTATCAAAAATCTAATAACAAACCATACAAAACTAAGCAAAAATCAGAATTGCTATTTACTAAATCCATGTTACTTTCATTTTAACTTCCTCAATTTTTCTTTAAATTACATGCCTGTCACACCCGGTTTTAAGGCTAAAACCAAGTGGCCCTTTATGTGTGCCCAAGAATCAAGTTTCACACATAAAGTGACTTCATTAATAGTAAAACAGAATAATGTCACGAATAAAGAGAATTAAAACGATTACCGAATTACAGCGGAAAAGAAAACCAAGCGTAGCGCAGCTTCCACAGGCAGTCGACCGGAGAGACGGCAAACCTAAACTTTCACTCTTGTGTCTTCAACGTCCTCTTAAACTTTGCTTTCTATTGAGCAACATTGATAAAGTCAAGGTTGAGTACGAGATGTACTCAGCAAGTGTGGGAAAAGATGACATGTAGTAACAAACAAGGCAAAGGCAATATAGGATTCTTTTGCATAAACGCACACAATAGAGACACACTTTCTATTAAGCACATATTTACTAAGTGAAAGACATCGCACCTATAAACCAACATGCTTACAGCCTACCCGGCTGCAGCATCAACATCAGAACCAATCAGTCTCCCACTGTGCTTACCAACCAAACTATACCAAAATCCCACTAATCATGTGAGGGTCCATGCAATGCTCGTGACCGTGAGCACGGCTGTCATGACAGTTTTAACTCTGCAGAGGTTGTACACAATCCCCACGAGAAGTGATTTCATCCTCTGTTTCCAGGTGGACTAAAAAATTTGCATTACGCCTGTGCTGGCCGAGCACTCGCACACTTCCTTTGGTGTGAGGGCCAAGAGATCACTTCAAGGCTTTTCCATGACTTCCACTAGCTTGTACGTGCCCACTAAAGTTTCATCCGTCGGGCACTAACCGAAAACCCAAGAGGGCCCCTCTTGTAACGAATGGTTCCCGGGAGTAACCCTTCTTCCCCACACATCTCTCTCCAGGCAGCTCCAGGCGTAACCCGCTTTCCTCGCTCCACCGTTTGGCACGCACAGAATTGGTTTTCATCACTTACTACGCCAGGCCGCACCCATTCTTGGCACTGTGGCTGTACGGGAATACATGGGTGGTCGCTCCACGAACCGGTCCTTAGATTTGGAAAGATAACATACCAAAGGACAGTGCCAGTAACCCCGCACACAGCCCTACACCAACCATATCTTCCAAATCACTAATCTCCAAGTTACTATTAAATCACTCGTTAATCCTCATGAAGCAAGTATGACAATAGTTCAAGTTAATATCACTCATCCCGACAACAGCAAGCTAAGCATATAATCTACTCAACAAAAAGGTAAACTAGGGTGACAAGGCATAATAAGAAAACAAGTTGAATTCCTAACAGTAGGTGCGCATTCAATTTGACACAAGCATGCAATCTATAAGATAGAGATTTTATAAAATAGGCACAAGATGGTCAAGGACACTTGCCTTTGTAATTGTGTTGCTGCTCAATGATCTTGGAGTTTTGATTCTTGAAGTCCTCGCAAGCGGATCCGAAGTGTATTCATCTAAGCGTGCAACAACCAACAACCAAACAATCAAGCAACCAAAACTAATAATCATATGCAATATTAAAAGGTCATTATGGAGTGATAACAAGGTTGAGGGACTCACAAAGGATTGTACTACAACAGGGAAACTTCAAGGTATTAGATGATAACAAGTGATGAACGGAGGCAACACGTCTGGCTGCGCACAAACAGCATTGCAAAGACATGCGCGTTACCGATGATTGACTGCAAGATTCAAGAAAGTGTTTAAACAGAAACATGTGAAATTTTCTGGAACATGATGAAGACATGATAGCTTGAACTAGATTTAACCTGAAAAGCAGATAGATGAATTGGATCTGGTATTTGTTCTGCAGCGGTAGTCGATGAGGAAATCACGTTCCTGGTAGAACCGTGAGGAATCTTAGCAAATCCTTTGGGGTTGAAAAGGGGACTTTCTGGGACACAACATGGTATAAGAGTTTCATCAAAGGGATGACCGAAATTGAGAAAAACAAGGAAGAGATTACCGATCCACGCGCTGAACAGATCTAGATCAGGGAGCAGCAGTCATTGCGATGTAGATCCCGAAAGCTACCGAACTCCAATGGTTATGATTTTTAGATATATTGTAGAGGACATCAAGGTGCACTTGCTAACAAAATTTGGTGCAATTTGGTTTGGTAGATCTCCGGAAACGTTGATCAAAATCAGAGCTAGGGTAACTGGTCGCGATCTGCTGGAAAGAGAGAAATACGAGGGGGGGGGGTTGGAGGAGGACGTGAGGAGTTGAGGGGATGATGGGGAATATAAAGGGAAAGAGATATTTTAGGAGTTTGTTGAGTATTTGTTTTGTTATTGGAAACTCATGGATTAATTTGACGCGTCGGATCTAGATAGGATGGATTGGATTGAAAGAAACACGTGGATTAAGGTGACCTTTGGATTTGAATCCGATGGATGAGGTTAATTGGGACATTTTATAACAAGTTTGAAATAAAGGGAAATAGAGAGGACAAGGTGGGGATTCTCACCATGGGCTCGAGCGAGGTCGGGGGACGCCGGAGATGGGGGTGCGACGGCGACGTGCTGGTGGCGATCTTCGACGGTGGCGAAGGCGATGTCCAAGAACCGGCTGGGGGCAGAAATCGACCGAGCAGGGGCGGCGGGGAGCAGGGAAGGTCGGCATGAGGTCGGTGGTGGCCGGGGCGGTTCCAAGGGGCGGCGCGACAGGCGGCAAGGGTTTCGGTTTTTGTCAAGGAGAGAGAGGGCCGAGCGGCGCGGTTTTATGGGGGATTTATATGGGATATAGGTGCAGCCAACTCGGGGAAGTTATGGCACGCGATTAGGGGAGGAATCCCGCGGAGAACGGGGAAAAATTGGAGCGACGCGTGCGGCTATTGCGAAGGCGGTCGAAGGAAGGGGATGACAAGCGGGCCGGGCTGTCGGTCAGAGCGAGGGAGGAAGAAGGGGGTAATGGCTGGGCTTGGGCTGCGGTGGGCTAGGTGGGCCGCGGGGATTTTTTTTATTCTTTTCTTTTTCTTATTTCCTTTCTACTTCTTTTTTTTCACTTTTACTTCTTTATTATTATTATAATTAGATTATTTGAAAATGAGAGTATTAATTTGAAATATTTTGGGATAAATGCATTTCACTTTATTTGAACCATTTCAAATGAAAACATATTTTATGACATTTGTTTCTGGAATCCAAAATTCGAGAAAACCTCTTTTCTTTCCTTTTGTTTATTTCATTGATTATAATTTATTTTATCCAATTATTTTATTTTGAAACAATAGAAGAATATATTTGAAAGTATTTGAGGTAAATTAATTTCAAACGTTCATTGAAACCTTTTCAAATAAAAGAAAATTTTATAATAAAAATCATACTTTCAAGATATCTTTTCGAAAATTAAAATTGTGAGAAAGCACCCTCTTTTTTTTAAATCAAATAAAACTTGCTTCTAAATACCAAAAATCATTTTACAAGATTATTTCCAAAACATTGAAATAATTTGAGATAGATTCATTTTACTTCATTGAAAGTTTCCAACTAGAATCAAAGTTCACAATAAAATTA
>BCLF01000107.1:103615-135881 GCA_001602275.1 Zoysia japonica | reverse complement strand
ACAAACCGTTCAACGGTAAAATAAAATAGTAATACCGACCGATCGTCTGTTGAGAAAACAACAAATAACGACAGATCGTCTGTTCAAAAGTTTTACCGTCCGACTCTCCAACGCTATATTTTGATTTTTAGCAACTGCTAATTGTAGGTTGTGGTATAGTGTATGTAGTAAGTATCCAGTTATCCCATATTCATAACTCCATTTTGCTTTCCTCTGAACCCAACTCAGGACTACTTTATCTGCTTTTAAAATTATAATCATCGGTTAATTTACTACTCCTCCGTCCCAAATTATAAGTTACTTTGGACTTTTCAAAATTTTCTCAAATTATAAGTCGTTCTCATTTTCCGAGACAACTTTTTCTCTTCTCAATATATCTCCACTCTATCTCTTTTCTCTTTATTTTCAAAACATCTCATATTTTTTATTTTTTTAATTTTCGTGTCCGAACCCAAAACGACTTATTAAAAAAAGGTGGACGAGTACATCTGTTTAGCAAGAATTTTATATGCTATAATAAACATACACAGGTTCAAGGTACTACTATAATGGACATGTTCGACTGCGATTGTAGCTCTCACACACCAAAATATTGTGCGCAGTTACAACCACAAATATAGAGATGGCTGTCGAACACATCTAATATCTGCTACTAGTAACCTAGTAGTAGTATATACAAAACAAAATTATTTATTAATTTTCTTAGTAATTTTTCACACAACCAAGGAAGATGATGTAGTGTGGCTTTCCAGCATGAATCGGTTCAGCATCATAGCCTACCCCAAGCAGGATTCACAAAATCATGAATCGGATTGTTTTCAATAGTATCAAAAATCTAATAGCAAACCATACAAAACTAAGCGAAAATCAGAATTGCTATTTACTAAATCCATATTACTTTCATTTTAACTTCCTCAATTTTTCTTTAAATTACATGCCGTTCTTACTTTCAATTAAATACACATATCTATCTTTTCAACACTTGTGTATCTCACCTCTTTCATCATATTTTCTGTATATTTTACCTTTTCCACTCCTCTGTAGTTCACATGGTCAGATCCAAAACAAAGTAAAATCAGGACAAAGAGGTTACAACACTTAGGTTTGACTTTTTTTTATAAAACACATTTGATTTTGCTAACTAAGTTGGATCGGTCTAATCGAAAAAAAATGTTAGATCAATTTTGTCAACCATAACCTAAGTCTTCAAACCAATACAACTGCTGCATCTGCGGAGTGATCTGTGAAGACCACGAGGAGCACAAGCACTTCTGCACTTATAACTGCTCACATTCTATGGACGATATTTCGACGACTGCCCACGAAGCCGGCAATTCCTACGGTGCTTAATGGGCCATTACGTTACGCCTTAATGAAAAGGGAAATCACAGGGCCCAAGCCACCAATGAAATGTGGGGACGAAACGCTTGAAGTAACCTCCGTCGGCACGCTCCCGGCGGAGACAGGCGGAGGCGGCACGGCTCGGATCCATGCCCGGATGATGCGGCATGTGGCCGTTTACGGCGCGCGGTTCAGGTGGTCGTCGTCAAGCGGCAAGCCGAGCGGGCTCGTGTCGTGCGCGCGCGCTGGTTCCAACGAAATCTCCACGCGGTCGCACAAACCCCGCTGTTACCAACCACTTGTCACGCTGTGGATTGAACTGGTATGTACTATTATACCGCAAATGAACTGGAGAAAGGCCACTTGTATGACTCGGCATATGCCAAAGGATCCGTCCGTGGGTCGGTCGCGCCTTATCCCGTCGCAAACCTGCAGCCAATGGAAACTGGACATGGCACCAGCGTGGGGCCGTTTCTATCTCCTCTCTTCGGTTGCACCCGGACCAGGCAGACATGCATGCCATTGCTCACGGCTGTAGTAGTCTACAGGACTCTCCGTTCCGCACGTCGCCGAGGCGCGCGGCAATGGCGCACACCATGCCTGCTCCGCTCCCCACATCTCACAACGCGAGCGTCGTCTTGAACACCGCTACCAAAGCCCCTCCTGCTCCGAACACCAGCCGCATTCTTCCTCAGAGAGCCAAATGCGACGCAAGGAGGTCTCAGCGGAACATTTTTAAAGTTTACAGGTTCAGTTCCTTCTCCTTCTGAATGTGCTCTGACTCGTTGCTGCTATATCCAGGGCGTTTTTGGGTGGCTTGCTCGCCGCCGGCGCCGGTGCAATGCTGGTCCCGGACGTCGCGTCTGCTGCTTCCAAGAGACGGCCGCCTCCGCTGCAGGAGACGAAGGAGGAGAAGAAAGACCCGAATGTCAGCGGTGTGCAGGCCAAAGTGCTTGCTAGCAGGAAGAGGAAGGAGGCCATGAAGGAAGCCGTGGCTAAGATGAGGGAGAGAGGTAAGCCTGTTGATAAGTGAAGATGCAACCGTATGAATCTTTGTTGCTGTTGATCACGGGTTTTTCATGTGAATTCAACCGTATGAATCAAATTGAATATGTATGGAGTAACTAATATGGTAGTATCGTGTTATAAAAATATTGTCTCAGTTACAATTCTACAAAACACTATTGAAAATGCAAGCCTGTAAGTTACAGGCTGTAACAGCCGTTTTCATGTTAAATGAGAGAAAAAAAAAACGACATTAAGCAAGCAATTACCGAACCTCCATCCAATTCACTGCTCAGTTGCCGTGCTGGTGGACAATTCTGGAATAGTTGGTGGAATCGACTTTCCAATCAGGAACTTTGGGCGTCTATCATGTTTATTTACTTGTCCTTGCAGTACCTCTATCAACCTCTTCTTCTCACCACTTTTCTTCAGAAGCAGCTCATTCAAGCTCGGCAGGTGTTGCACTCCAGACAGTCCATCTTTGCTGTCATGCAGCGATGTGCACCTGTGAACCCAGAGCTGTTCAAGCTCAGGCATCGTGTCTTTCTCAATTGTTACCGTTTCAAGCTTTTCTAACCCATCAATATCAAGGAACTTGAGCTTTGGGAATGTACCAGAGCTAAAACGCAACGACTTACTTATGTAGGAGTTTGCCCACAGGCCTAGAAGAACCAGGTTAGGTAAGTTCTGAAGGTGCACAATGTCTTCCTGCTTCAGATGTGTTCCCAGCAGCTTCACCTTCGCTAGATCATTGAGTGAACCGATCCATCTTGGCAGACTGCCGAGATCACCACATAGCCTTAGTGACACTAGATGCCTCGGCACTGTTGATTCATCCATTGTGGCAAGAAACTTAATTGAATCCGAGCGCATTTCAAGCCGTTGCAATCGATTGAGCTTGCTTATAGACTTCCAGAGCTCCTGCCCTTCTTCTTCATTAAACCCTGTAACCCCTAAACGTCGCAAATTCGTCAGCTTCTTGAGTCTCCCTGCCACATCATTGCCCTGACCAACATTGACCATCCCCAACATGTGCAAGTTCCTTAGCTTCTCCATTCCTTCGGGAGCCCTTACACTGAGTTGGTCCACCCCAGAAACCTTGCAGTACTCACTGCACTTCAAGCATAAACTGGAAGCCATGTTTCTAAAAAAGTTGGCCTTTTGGGTGTCCATGCCTGACTCCACCACCTTGAGCAGAAAATCCCTCGCCAAGTTGACACCGGCAAGAAGATAACGCAGCTTATCAAGTTTGGCAATGCCATCAGGGAGCCGTGTCACTTTAGTATCTTGGATGTCCAACGTCTCTAGGTATCTAAGTTTCTGCAAAGAAAGTGGAAGTTTTGAAATCTTTGTACCTCTCAGGCATAGATATCTTAAGTGGTAGAGCTCCCCTATGTGCCTCAGATCATCATTAGTAAGATTTTCTGAATCCTCTAGGTCCAGGACTCGCAGCAATCGCATCTTCGGAGAGATGATAGATAAGGGACACTCTCCAATTATAGTCAACGATCGAAGATACGACATATTTATGTTTAACAGCTTCTCATCCTTCTTCTTCCATCTGGATACCACGAGGTGCCGAACCTTACTTTGTGGAACTTCGTTGAAGTGCTTCTCAATGAGTAACAGTTGGTTCTCCTCAGTGAACTTGAACAGAATGATCTGCAACACCATGCCATGAACCCGACAACGATCAGCTCTTATTCCAGGGCTGGTCTTGGAAGGTTGAATCATGCTTCTGTTTATGAGCTCACTATAGAAACGCTCTGCTACATCCTCCACAGGCATGTCACGGTTCTTTGCTATATAGCCTTCTGCCATCCACCTCCTCAACAAGCGGGTGCGTCTGATCTCATGGTTCTCAGGAAAAATACTGAGATACAAGAAGATCGATTTCAGGTGATACGGCAAGCCATCATAACTTGATAGAATCACCTTTGTGATGTTGCGAAGGTCGGACTCAAGTTCCGCTCCAAGGTGTTCGTGCAGATTCCTCCATTCAATGCTTGTTTTAGGCCTGTTGGCAAGCAGACCTCCTATCGTAGATATGGCTAGGGGGAGACCCCTGCATCGCTTCAATATAAGGCTGGCTTGTTTCGCCATGTCTTCTGGCAAAGGGTAGTCGGTTGTCTTGTAGACCTACGAAAAAGATGAAAATGAAATAAATAAATAGGAATATTGAAAAAATAGAAGTCATTAGTGCAAACAAAACAGTCACTGTTAAGGAATTCTGAAAATGCTTTATTAATACTCTTCTCTCGCACGTTCTGATGTCACAATCGAAGCAAACCGCAGTGTGCATGCCATAAGTTCAATGGGATGTTGCTTCAGTATGTAAGTATTGAAGCAAAAAAAAAAACAGAAATACTTTGTTCACAAAAGGATTAGCTAAAAAAATAAAATATCACATAAATCCATCCCTAGTTTTCTATGATCACTACATATAGGCGCTTTGAAAAGATCTTACACTAATATTCCATCGACGAACAGAATGCTGGCGGAGTTAGACATTTCGACAAACACATTGAGGGCCTTGAAGCACGCAGTCGGAGGCTAGCAGCCACAAGCTTGACGGTGGAGCTGTAGAAGAGGAGTGAGAGGCGCCATTAGACTGAGCCTCTCCGTTGGCCTCCCTCATGCGCGGCGCTATCCACTACTCAAGGTTTATAAAATCGGTCAAAACCGTCGGTTTTCACGGTTTTTAGTGAAATCGGTTCGTCCGGTTTTATTAAACGATCAGTTTTCGTTTTAAAAATTTAAAAAAAAATTGAAAATTTGAAAAAATTCGAAATACCGAAAACCGGTCGATAAACCGATAAAATCGGTTGGCTAACCGGTAAAACCGGTGGGTTTCAAATTTTAAAATCTGAAACCATAAAAACCGAAGAAACCGGCCGGTTAACCGGTGAAACCGAACGGGTTACTGTAGCAGTTTGTTCAAATTTTAAATTTTTGATTTTAAACAGTTTTTGATCGATTTTTCTGATTTTCACGATTTTCTCTAAACCGTTCCCGACCATTTATTTTTTATTTTAGCGGTTTAAACGAAATAAGTAAACCCTGCGTCTACTTCGATTGACCACGACTCCACGAGCGTGCTTGCCATCTCTTTCCTCCCAACTCTCTAAATTGTCTCCGATGGCATCTCTATTGTATTTATAACCAACACCTTTAGAAGCCCCGCAGGCCCGCACCAATCAAAGGATCTGTATCATCTGCGGCATGGCGAAAAATCCTCACCATTGATCCTATAAGCAAAGCTGGCCATGTGAGGCTGTACAATTATTTACTAAAAATATTAATTGTATGGAGTACGTGTTAATTGCGGCAGTTTGTACCTAGGATTAGCGAGTACTACATCCGTTTCAAAATATAAGTATTTTTAATTTTGGATAAGGTCAAAAAATTTTAATTTTTACTAATAATATCTAAAAAATTACATAATTTTTAATATAAAAATATAATTTTTATAAAAATTTATTTAATAATAAATTCAAAAAATATAAACTTTATATGATAAAACATTATTAATTATATATTATTAGTAGTCAAAGTGATAAAAGTTTGACTTTGACTAAACTTTAAAATTCTTATATTTTGGAACGAAGAGAGTAGCAGTATTTTTCTGTTTTGCATTGTTGTCCAGTCTAGTCTCAAAACTATTCTGGGTTTGTATTTAGTTTAGCTTCATCTTCTGGACCTGTATATACACTCTTCTCTGCTTATATAAATCACGCCGGAAATATTTCTGGATCTTTCGAAAAAAAACTTGCCCAAGTTGCCTATTTTGTTTTTCTATTTCACTGAAAATTGGCACTATGTTTTACAGAAAATTGGTGGCGTACCAAAAAATGTTTCTAAAGATTTTTATTTTCTAAGTGCTTTACTACATGTGTTCCACGATATAAGCATTTTTATTGGTGAAAATTAAACTTCTTTAACTTTAAAATTAAATTATATTGCTAGATTAATTATAAAACATACTTTTATAATATTTATAATATTTAACTTTATATTAGAAATTGTTTAATATTCTAGTACATATTATTTGTCCAGCTAAAACAATAGAACTTAGATTAAACCCAAAAATGCTTATGTTTTGGAATGAAGAGGTGTATTGATTCATGTGTAGTGTGGCATCATTTGGGATTACTCAAAAAATTAGGTCGGTTAATTTGGGTTTTCAAAATTTTGGGTTTTTAAAAATGATACCCGGAATTCACTCGAGAAGGAAAAGCCTCACATGTTGGGTACCCTATAAGCCTGACATGTTGGGTACCCTATATTTCGGGTTCAAGTAAACCCAAATTGTCTAATTTTAGGCCTCCTTTGAATGCGAGAATTTTTCCAATTTCCTATGTTTTTTCTGTGAAATTTATGTGAGATTCGTTCCAAAGGAGGCCTTAGATTGTCACATTAAATTATAATTAAAATTGATGTCTAGCTTAGAGTGGGTGACCTTATGTTAGATAAACATTTGTACATTTTGGTACAAGATTGTGAGATGAGTTTAGCTAACTTGGGTTGTGGATGACTTAGATCTAAAATTCAACCAATAAGAATGAGTTATACTAGGTTAAAAAAATTTTGTGTTTCTAATTATTCAAGTAGTTTAGGTACCAAAGGAATAAACTTAATTACGCCAGAAATATTTTGATTTTTTTAATTACTACCCAAAAAATTGATTTGGGTTTCAAATTTCGGATTTTTAAGGTTTGGACTCGGATTTTTTCATGTTGGAACTCAGGTTTTGTGCGCAACGTGAATGTGGCATGAAGAAAATGGTGTTTCGCTGTCCCCTTGGTGATTTTTTTTTTAAAATATCTTTTCTTTTCCCATGCGTTCTCCCACAGATGTGGTGTATTCTCATTGTCACTTATTTCTATGTATCCAATACATATATACAGAAGAAAGTTCAAAGAAAATTCACGATGTCATATGAGTATGCATGAGACGAGGCAGTGGGAGGAGAGAAGCCGCGTCCCAATTTTTATTTGTTGAACAAAAAAAATTCTCCAATCAAACTTATCTCTATTTGTTCATGAGTCGTTGTTACCGTCATCTTTCTAAAAAAAAAAAGAAGAATAAATACTATCCTCAGCATCAGGCTGCTTAGCCACATGCTCCTTCTGTTCTGAAATTATTATGGTGTTGATTTTTAAAATCAACTTTAATTATTTGTTTTATTAAAAAAGTACGATGAAAATTGTATATTTTGATATAATTTGATTTATTATTGAAGGTATTTGAAACATTACTTGTAATTTTACACATTTGAACTAATTTTTTAAATAAAATAAGTAGTTAAAATTAATGTTAAAAGTCAACAGCGACAACAATTTGAAAACGGATGAAGTACAAACTTTCTAAAAGTCCAAGTTGGGAATTTCTCGTGCTCCAAAGTCTCAATCACCTAATATTCCTAACCACGTAGCTGAATTTGTAATTACAAGTTGTTGCTGGTGATGTTGATGTTATCAATACAGTATTAGCAATGTTGTAAAGACGTGTTTTTGCTAAGAAGACTATTACGCACCTTCCGGCAGAGGAGGTCCATGGACTCCCTGCCCCCCAGTGGCTTGAGCTCGTAGACATTCCGGTGCCCCTCCGCCGCCGCATGCCCGGCGCAGTGCCGGGCCACGTCCTCCCGCCGCGTCGTCACGATGATCCGGCTGCCCTTGTGGTTGTCGCGCGGGAAAACCTGCCATATGTTTTCCCACTCGTCCTGGCTAAGCAGGTCGTCGACGATGACCAGGTACCGCTTCTCACGCAGGTAATCTTGGACGTCCTCGTCGGCCGCCAGGCCCAGCTCCTTTCTCAGCCGCCGCCTGAACCACACGTCGGAGATGTCGAGCGGGTGCCGCACGGTGACCCACGCGCCGCAGTCGAACTCGTCGAGGAGCACGGGGTCGTTGTGCACCATGCGCACCAGCGACGACTTCCCCATGCCGCCCATCCCCCACACCGCAACCACGGTCAGCGCGCCGTTGCTGCCGGAAATCAGCCGGGTCAGCTCCTCTTTGTCGCGACCCCGGCCGATGATGTCGGACACCTCGAATGCGGCGAGGAGCTCGGCCGAGCGCGCGTCCTCGTGGTCCGCGGCCGGAAGCATGGACGATGACGACGTCAACGACTGGTAGTGATGGCCCTCCTCTGCCGCCCGGGCCGCGGGGCCGTCCGCGACGACGATGTGGTAACGCAGGTTGCGCTGGTTGAGCGCCTCGACGCTGGCCTTGAGGTCCCGGATCCGAGCCGCGATGCGGTGGCGCGCGGCGATGGCGCTCGGGAGCCAGGATCCCCCACGCGACGAGGACGTCCTGGCCGCGTACAGCGCGAAGTCGAGAAGGCAATCCTCGACGTCGTACGCGAGCTCGCGCACCTGCTTCACCCACGTCCTGACGGTGTCGTTGCGCCCGACTCCATCCTCGCCGGGGTGGCCCGAGGAGGCCACTCTGAGGAAGGACTGCATCATCTCCAGCTCGTTGCGGATGAACTCGACCTCCTTCGGGACGCCGATGAGGCTAGCGACCTCGTCGGCGACCGCCGAACCGGCGCTGCTCAGGACGCCGTCCAGAACCGACCTTGCCAAGCTCACGGCCGTGGCTTCCATCGTGCTCTCTGTCTCGGTGACGATGGGCTGAAGGGGAGTTTATGTAGCTTTGGTGGTTCATGCACGTAAACGTTGGAACCGCGTGGATTTGACCTTGGATATCGTTTGCCTTGCAAACTTACACTTCCAGTAGCGGTGCTCAATTTGCATTCTTCCTTCACCAGAGTATATGAAACAAGACTTGCAAGGCCATTGTACAGTCATCGTGACGTGGAGTCTTTGATCGGAGGATCCAGGAAAGTTCTCACTGAGAACTAAATAAAGGGTGATTCCGTGATCGATACAAGATGGTGTCGGGGGGTAGGGCACGGTAACATCACCGACCAGATGCCGGTAGGGACGACTTCTGTGCTTTGAAGGAAAATGGAGTGCAGTTTCATATATCCACTTTAATTTAAGCTCTCTTGATGAAGTCTTGCTTTCTGCCAAAAGAAAAAAATATATGCTAAGGCCCTCTTTGGAACAAAAGGAATTCTTTCTAATTTCTGCGTTTTTCCTGTGAAATTAAACTGATTTCAGTGAAATTCTTGTAAGATTCCTGCGAAAATCCTGCGTTCCAAAGGAGGCCTAAAGGTTTTCAACTGTTGCGGGTTTACGTGGCAGTGCACTCGATCATCTGAACATATTTTCATGAAAATACAAACCAATGTTAAAGTTGGAAAAAAGGAAATACCTGAACAAAAATAAAATATCACCAGCAACTTGTAGTCTGAATTGAACTATGTCTGTTTGAAGAAATTCAAAATTTTGTTGTTGTTGCTGTCGCTATTATTATGCACTTCTACGTACACCATAATTTAAGCATACATTTGCTATCGTAATAATAAAAAACTTTAACAAAATCAAACTCAAACTGTTATGAAAAACGAACGTCGAATGTGAGCGTAATCGGACAGCCCGACTTGGCCTGCCTTTGGGCAGGACCCACTAAGGATGCCTTTGGCTGGCAAGCTGCCCAACCAAAGGGGTTTTGCAAAAGTTCTTCTCATAAATAGCTTTCTCTTAGTTTAAAATTAAAAGCAGGTTAGGACTTTTTTTTGCCAGCAGTGGGCGCCGGTTAATATATATAAATAATTATATTAAATAATTATAATTATATAATGTAATTATAATTACATTACATAATTGTAATTTTATTATATAATTATAATGATTTAATATATATAAATATAATTATATTATGTAACTATAATGATTCAATGTAATTATAATTATATTATATAATTAAAATTATATAATATACTTATAATTATATAATTATAGTTATGTAATGCAATTATAGTTATATAATTATAATAGTTAATATAAGTATAGTTATATTATAATTATATATAATCATAATTATATTATATAATTATAAATATGTAATATAATTATAATTACATTACATAATTATAACTATATTATAATTATATTAAATAATTGTAATTATATAATATAATTATAAATATTTAATATAATTATAATTACATTACATAAATATAACTATATTATAATAAGTAATATAAGTATTATATATAATTAAAATTACGTAATATAACTATAGTTATAACACTCTATATATATTGTTTTCACAACCTCACAGCTGCTTTCAACCAAACGACTTTTAGCTTTCTCATAGCTCATATTTTACAACAGCTTTTCTATAACTCACAGCTCATAACAACTTGTTCACAGCTCAATCAAACACACCTAAGATATGACAGGCCATGCGGTCTGTGCCAACGTAGGCCACAAGTGGCACCATCAGCCCACAACATGGTCCAGTTGCGGTAACCGTGTTGAAATAGGTCATACCGACCTGATTGGCCCACGAGGAATTCGGCCTATATCTGCTAAACCTTTGAAAATCCTGCAAAACTTGGTGCTCCAAAGTTGAACCTGTGACAAGAGCTGTTGGAACGAGTGAACTTACCACCGCACATAGTTGCCTATGTCCTGGTATAAAATATAAATATATTTAATATAAAATCGCAAACGGGCTAACCTTGAGCTGAAGCACGGTTCACCAATTATGTATGAAAGGGGCGCGGGCCGCGCCGCAAGCCCGCCGGTCTATTTAGATAATTTAAATTATTTTATCTCTTAAAAATATATATTATAAAAATATATATTTAGATAATTTAAATTGTTTTATCTTTTAAAAATGCTCAAATACTCAAGAACTAAGATTCAATTTTTTTTTCGCTTACAATTTCGGTCTAAAAAAATAATAGCTTTGAACGCAATGTTTTAATCAAACATTGCCAATATAAATTAAAAATAATTTTAAATTTATTATGTTATAAAATTAGAAATATTTTTTTTAAAAATATTTTCTTAAAAGTGTACCGATACTATTTTTTATTAAATATTTTATAGATAACAAATGTCACACTTGCGCTTTGAAGACCATGTCGATAATTTTTTGAGACCGGAGTATATGTTTATAAAACTTTTTTATCTATATCAAAGCAACTATATTTTTATTTGTTAAATAATAAATTTAAAATATACTACTTTAATTAAAAGTGTAGAATAAAAATATAAAAAAAAAGCGCGGCAATTGTGGCGCAGATTTTCTTAGTTACGTATGAAAGTGACGCGGGCCGCGCCGCAAGCCCACTTAACACCGTGACTCGGCCCGCATTAGACGAGTGGTGCCGCTAGGGGAACCCGCGGCGCCGCTATCGCCCGCAGCTCCTCTTCGCAAGATCCGTCGCGACCGCCGCCGGGATTGCCGCGGCCACGCGACGCCACCACCCTGCTGCCGGCCACGCGACGCCATGCCGCCGGCCACACGACACAATCCGGCCACGCGAAGGCCTTGCCGCCGGGATCCCTGCCCCACGCGACGACCTGCTGACGGACACGCGAAGCCCCTGCCGTCGGGAACCCTGCCCCACGCGACGACCTGCTGCCGGCCACGCAAAGCCCCCGCCGGGATTCCTGCCCCACCGCCGACGCCTGCCGCGACCTCAGGTAATTCAACCACGTGACACCTGCCGCGGCCTAAGGCATTTGGAGATTTTCTCGC
The DNA here is from genome assembly GCA_001602275.1 of Zoysia japonica. Classification (NCBI taxonomy): domain Eukaryota; kingdom Viridiplantae; phylum Streptophyta; class Magnoliopsida; order Poales; family Poaceae; genus Zoysia; species Zoysia japonica. The sequence continues at coordinate 123,909 of BCLF01000107.1, read as the reverse complement.
AATTTCTATGCAACGGAAGCGGCGTCTTCAACTTCTCTGACAAGGGTCGATGGCAAGTACGACGGATACGGCATCGAGAGCTGGGCAAGCGGAGCCACTACCGTGGCCAGTACCGCCGGGGCCTCCGGCACGACGGCGGCGTATGCCGCTTCTACAACGGCGACTACTACGCCGGCGAGTGGGCCGGTGGCCAGAGCCATGGCATCGGTGCCCAGACCTGCTCTGACGGCAGCTTCTACGTTGGGAATTCAAGTGCAGCGTCAAGAACAACCTCACTCGATGGCTTCACTTAATTTGGTCAAATCGACAAACGCATTGTTCCATTTCTTGGCAACCATTTGTACACGGATGTCTAATTTCGATCCTAATATTCTTCAGAAATGGTGATCGTTACATGAGCAAGTACTTTGGGGACAGCCTTGAGGATATCGCTTGCCGCCTGGCGTAAGAAGCGGAGCGGTGCCGGCGGGCGCCGCAAACTGCCGCTAGCATGTAGTGATCTTTGGCGGGCTTGCCGCAGCAGTGGTCCGCATCAGCTTAGTGGATTTTGCGGCAGCGGGGGCGGGCAGCCGCAGCCCGTCCCGCTTTCATGCATATTCAGCGTATGGGCCCATGCCAACTCGGACATGAGCCGAACTGAACCGTGTAGTAATTAAACCGTGCTAAAATGACTGAGCCTCAATTTCATCCATTTGACATGGCCTAAATGCCCGGTTACTGCCGCTGCTAGCTGCGTGCTGTACTGACGATGTATTACTACAACACACTGTATATCCATGCTGCTGTAGGAGTGGAACGCTGCGTGGGATCCGTGGATTCGCGCTAGGATTATCCCTGTCTGAGATACACCTAAACTGAAGTTACTGAAGTTCATTTTTTTCTCCGTGGCGAGAAGGCACTTTGGCGTGCAATTTTTCAGTCTTCGCTTTTGCGGCTGTTTGCCCCCGCTTCGGGTGCCTCGCTGTAAGGAAAGACGTGTGCGTGTGAACTCTGAAGCAGGGCAGAGCAGCTGCGCTCATCAGGGTTTTGGAAACGGATCTTATATCTTTTTGAATTTTGGTAAAAACTGATCGACTAGCTGAATTTGTGGCAGTGAACCGGTTGAGTTGATCCGCACCTCCTGGACTGAGTTTTTATTTATTCGCACACAAACTCTAGAGGAGCAGCTCACGGACGGATGGACGACGGTCACGCACGCCCCGGCTGTCCGCAGTGTGCTGGTGCTTCTGAGTGCTGACTGCTGACCACGGGCGTGCACCCCGTGGGCCCGGCACAAACGGTCGGGAGTATTGTACTGTAGTAGTGGTCAAAGCGGCCGCATGTTTCCTGGTAGCACTTGAGGCAAAGAGCCACGCACTGACACGCAGGCCCCGGCCGGCTCCCTCCTCATCCTGTCAGCCACCGCCATAATCACACTGCGCAGCTGAACGTTGATCAACAATGACATGCCCAATGTTTTCTTTTATCACTGATGATGATAAACCAGCACCAGCGCATCACCGTCCTGGTTTAACAGCTTTAGTGTCCCATATTTTAGAGCATGTTTGAGCCCCGTAGAATTTTGAGAGTCCAGATAAAAAAAAATTCATAGACATCTAAACAAAAAAGATTTTAGGAAATTATAAAATTCTATATAATCTCATAGATTTAAATATTATTTAAAATTCTATACCACAACATATATCAATATATTATAATAATAAAATATCGTAATCTAAATAGTTGGTATATAATCTCATAGATTTAAATATTATTTAAAATTCTATACCACAACATATATCAATATATTATAATAATAAAATATCGTAATCTAAATAGTTGGAACTTTGAATCTATAGAATCCGAATTTTAAAATTTAAGAATCACGGTAAAATCTCCTAATCCAAACATGTGAGATTTTTAAATTCTTAAAATCCGAATTCTGAAATTTAAAAATCCAAAATCTGAATTGTGAGTTTCAAACGCTACCTTAGTAATAAATCATGGGTGAATGGATTTACTATTCAACGACCTCGGCCACACGTCGTGTGCTGCGGATGCGAACACGAGGGGAGGAAACGAGGACGGGTCAGTGAGACATGCGGCCGTGCTTAACCATATTTTTATCCTCATATGCTACTGCTACTAACGATGTTTTAGCCGGCCAAAGATATATACTGGCGGGTCATGTCGGTGTCCAGTGGTTAACAAGTGGCCTTTAAGCATGTTTCATGCAACACAGTTGCGCACCTGTGCTCCGGGTGTCGTGCGCAGTAAAAGAAAACCATGGCTGGCAAGTTCCTAGTTCAGCCTTTTCATCAGCGCTACTGTAGTTATCAATAAAACCAGACATGTTTAGGCCCCTTGCGGATTTGTTTTAGAATTCTATATTTTTTCTTATGAAATTCGTATGCAATTTTTTATGAAATTTCTATGTTTTAAAAGTCTTTGGATAATTTGCTGAAAAGATTTAAGAGTTTCTTTGGAACGTATGAATCCAAAATGAATGAATAGAAAAGCTGTAGTAAAACCTCCTTTGGAATGTATGAATTTCACAGGAGTCTCATATGATTTTATAAGAATCAATTTAATTTCATAGGAAAAAATGTAGCAATGAGTAAATTTTCTCCATTTCAAATTGGCTATGAGTAATATTATAAGAATGTATATGTAAAACATTGGAAAATTTCTAATGCACTCATATGGGTAGCCACATGAAAACACAAGTGTTTTAATAGTGCACTATATGTTTAATGTTGGTTTATCATCTTTAATGACAGCTTACAACCCTTATTAGCAACATTTTGCCTCGATACTATTCGTATGAGAAAAAAGGTCAGATTGTATGTTTAATTTCCTACAATTTTCTTATAAAATATAATTACCATAACAAACTTTTATATACTTTTCCTTTACACCACTCCTTCATTCCAAAAGTATAAATAGTGCATTTTACTAAATAGAAGTAAAATCTTTTATTTTTTCCTAGAAAATTGCTTCACTCAGAGTCCCTCGAAAGGTTAGACCTCTTTTGAAACGCAAGAATTTTAGTAGAGTTTTACATAAATTTCATAAAAATCAATTTAATTTTAAAAAAACGCAAAAAAATAGAAAAAAAAATCCCGCATTCAAATAAGACCTTAGACATCGTGCTAGTACGAGTACTCTAGTCCAGGCCATGGCGCCATGGCCCGCCCCATAGGAACCAGCTTGCTCGGAGGGAGGAAAGCAAGCGCTGCGCCGGGCCAGTGCAGTCCATCATTTTCTTCCATGCCACAGCGGGAAAAGTCCAAAGCACACATTCCCATCACGCCCACGCCGCTCCATGTCCCTCCATGACTGATGGCTCCTCGCACCACTTCCCAAGCAGCCCCGTCCCCTCTCTCCCGCCTGCTTTCTCTGCGCACTCAGACTCACAGCTGTCCGCTTCAGTGTTCACAAGCGCGTTCACAACTTCACCGGTTCACACTCGGTGATCCTCCTCAGTTCCTCGCTCCCTCCTCTCTTCCACAGTTCCACTGTTCCACTTCGCAGACCATTGCCGAAGCAGCTGGTAGCTCCACAACACTACGCTCTAGGAGCTAGAGCTTGTGAGCGATTGTTTGCTGGAGTACGAGCTTTCCGGTAGGGAGAGCTGGTTGGTTCATCCAGGTTGCTATCCGCTTCCCATCGCAGCACCGGCACCGGCAATGCTGCCGCAGCTGCTGCTCGTGGGCCTCCTCCTGTTCCTCCCTTCTTCTGCGTCCCGGGCAGCGCACCACCGCCAGTACCGGAGCAGGAGGGCGCTGCACGAGCCGCTCTTCCCTCTGGAGAGCGCGCCGGCGCTCCCGCCGCCGCCACCCGCGCCGTTCTTCCCATTCTTGCCCGACGGCGCGGCGCCGCCCACGCCTACGCCGACGCCGGAGGTTGGCGACGCCACCATACCCTCCGGCGCTGGCGCTGCCACCGACAGCGGCGCGGGTGACTCGTCGTCGTCACCGCACCCGACGGCGCCGGCGAACATTTCGTCCTTGGCCGCTCTGCCGGTCTCCCACTCCACGCCGTTCCGTTTCTTCCTCTCCTCTCACCGCCTCCTCACCGTCCTTCTCCTGGTCGCCGCCGTCGCCGCGGCCGCGCTCACCGCCGCGCTCGTGTACCTCCTGGTTAGCCGCCGCCGCCGCCGTCCCTTCCCCAAGGACAAGGAGGAGCCTGCAGTGCACGTAAAGCCGGCCTCGCTTCCGCCGGCCAACCTCGCGCTCTACGATGGCGACCAGCATGGCCGAGGTTCGACGGCCACCATCTCAAGCACCAGCTCGCCGGAGCTCAGACCGATGCCGCCGCTCCCGCGGCAGTTCCAGCAGACACGGATGAGCGCTCCCTCGAGTTATAAATGCGTTCCTGACGGCGGAACGGGGGGCAAGCGAGTGCCAGAGGGTGCTCCAACTCCACCGCCTCCTCCCCCACCGCCGCCAATGCCATCGGCCATTGCGAAAGATAATGGCAGGGTGAATAAGGCAGCTGGACCTCCGGCCCCACCCCCTCCGCTTCCGAGAGCCGGCAATGGCAGCGGTTGGCTGCCTCGCCGGAACTTCGAACGCCCTGCGGCCACAGTGATCAGAGCCTCGGCGTGTGCAGTTCACCCCGAGGAGTCACCAGAGCGCGCGCATTCAGACAAGGACGCAGATGCGACTTCTCTGCCAAAATTGAAGCCGCTGCACTGGGACAAGGTGCGCGCGAGCTCTGGCCGGCCAACGGTCTGGGACCAGCTCAAGGCGAGCTCATTCCGGTGAGCCCGCGTCGTTGTTGTTTCTTTTGCATTGCTTACTGTTGAGCCGCTTGCATCCATGATCAACATAAGCTCGCAAAGTTCATTATGCTGTTTGCATCCTGTTGTAACAACAGAGTGAACGAAGAGATGATAGAGACCTTATTTGTCTCCAATTCAACGAGGAGGTCATCCAAGATTGGTGCGAAAGGGGCAAATGGCAATTTGTGCGGGCAGGAGAACAAGGTGCTTGACCCCAAGAAATCGCAGAACATTGCAATAATGCTGAGGGCGCTCGATGCGACGAAGGAAGAGGTCTGCAAGGCTCTCTTGGATGGTGAGATAATTGCAATACAAAAATTAGTTTCTAGATATGTAGTCATAGAATGATTTATCTGATCACGCAGCGTCACGATCATTTGCTTGTGTTGCCATTGTTGCAAAGCAGGGCAGGCAGAGAGCCTCGGCACTGAGCTGCTGGAGACACTGCTGAAGATGGCTCCTAGCAGAGAAGAGGAGATCAAGCTGAAAGAATATAGGGAGGATGCTCTGTCCAAGCTTGGCCCAGCCGAGAGCTTTCTCACGGCCGTGCTCGCGATACCATTTGCTTTCAAGAGAGTTGAAGCAATGCTCTACATTACCAACTTCGACTCAGAGGTTGACTACCTCAAGACCTCCTTCAAAACTCTTGAGGTACTGAAATCATGACCTATTTTGTGTGCTGTTTTTTTTTTTCTTTTTGTGGCTTTGAATCATATAAATATACATAACTGAGACAAGTTTTAACAATGGCTCTAAAGAGAAATACTGGACTGCTGTTCTTTTGTGTAAGGTGCCATTAGGAGTGTGCAACTCATGGTACTATAGTTAGCTCTAATGGGTACATGGACAGCTTGATGGCAATATAACCAAATCCTACCTAACATAATGGACAATAAAATAAATTTTCAGAACTATGATTTACTTAAGAGATTTTTCCTAGCAAAAGAAAAAAAGAAAAGTTAGTCTCATTTGTATTGGACAACCAATGTTTGATCGACATTCATCCCGTTGTAACTAGCAACAGAGCCTGTCCCATATTTATTTGGAATCAATAGCTTGAATAAAGTGTTAACATTAATTATCATTTCAGGCAGCATGTGAAGAGCTAAGGGGCAGCAGGTTATTCCATAAAATCTTAGATGCAGTCTTGAAGACTGGTAACCGCATGAACACTGGCACAAACCGTGGGAATGCAAGCGCCTTCAAACTTGATGCACTCCTCAAGTTAGTCGATGTAAAGGGCGCCGATGGGAAGACAACTCTTCTGCACTTTGTCGTGGAAGAAATTATTAAGTCTGAAGGAGCTAGCATTTTAACCACTGGCGAAACTGTCGATCGAACCAGTGCTCTTGCAGATGATTTACAATGCAAGAAGGTAGGCTTGAAAATTGTTGCCAGTCTTGGTGGTGAGCTCAACAACGTCAAGAAGGCGGCAGCAATGGACTCCGACGCGCTAGCCAGCTGTGTCACCAAACTCTCTTCCGGTGTTAGAAAGATCAGCGAAGTCCTGCAGCTAAACCAGCAGCTCGGTTCTGAAGACAGCTGCAAGAGGTTCCGCGCCTCTATCGGTGAGTTCTCGCAAAAGGCGGAATCTGAGATCACTGCAGTGCAGGCTCAGGAGAGCCTCGCCCTCTCCCTTGTCAGGGAGACAACCGAGTTCTTCCATGGCGACTCCGCAAAGGAGGAAGGTCACCCTCTGAGGATTTTCATGGTGGTTCGCGACTTCCTCACCGTCCTTGATCATGTCTGTAAAGATGTTGGGAAGATGAACGAGCGAGCAGCGATGGGCTCCTCACGCGGGACGGAGAAAGCATCTGTACCTCCCAGGTTTAAGACGGCGCACTCCACAAGCTCGGAGGAGGAGAGCTCATCGTCCTAATCGTTAGGGTGTAATGATAGCACCAGTAGCTCGAGGAGGAATCTGCATCTCGCTGTTTATAGAAGAATAGCAATGCAGACTCATAATTATAAATATTCTGTACCTGGAGAAGATAAATGTAGTAAAACGTAGTGTATTGTTCTACCATGATTCAGCATGCGAATCATCATCATGCTGCCGTTGGCCTACCAATACTACATGTTGAAGGTTTCTCTTAGATGGGAGCTTTGCTTCTGAGGAAGTATGCAAGCTCAACCTCATGGACCTCATGGTACATGTAGAGATTAGAAGGTTGCTAGCTTTTGATACAGATGGCTAAAAGCGACGGACAAATTTGATCTGCTCTGTGGGTCTGATGGAATCATTCACCCATACCTCTCACTTTTTCAACATTGTATATTTCTGCTCATACTTTTCCGAGTGCCTAAGCTCTTGCATGCTGACATGAAGTAATGAATTCACTTTGCTAAATAAAGTGCTTTACCGACAGGACCGTTTGACAAAGGGATGATGCAAAAGGTAATTCAAAAAACATCCGTGTCTCCCGTAACATGCTCTGATGCTCAGGGAGCATAAAAAAATGATTAAAATGTTTTGCTCTGATAAAAGCATATTTTGTGTCTCGAGGAGTACGTTATCTCACACTCCAATGGCCTCCCGAAAAGAAAAGTCAAATTGCATCATGAAACAACAATTTTTTAGCTCTATTGAAGGCTAGTTAATTATCTGCTGACTGCTGTCGTAAATCATCGTTCCAGTTCTCCTTGGTTTGTAGGACAAAGTGAAATAAGGTATTCATGGGTTAAAGTGAACGCTCTGCAGGACTAGTTAAATAAACCCTCCGCATCCATGCGCTCTAATATGCGCCGTGCCTCTTCTTCCGTAGAGGGAACAACATTGCGGATTTTCAGCCCATTCTTCAAAGAATCACTATTGACTGTGAAGGTGAAGTGAAATGTGTTGGAGACCTGTCCATCAGAGTACTTTTAGCAAATATGTTGGTAACATTCACACCAAAAACTTAACAGAGAATTATTTGAAGCACAGGTGATGAGATTAAAAGTCCGGCATCATTGGTGGGATAATGGGATTACCTCGCTTTTCCGGAGCTCAGGTTGGGTTACATGAGCAACAACTTCAACATTGACCAGGGGCTTCTCTGGATTCTCAAGCTGTGTATACAAGACACATGATTTGAATCGCAGAAAGTCACCTACATCCACCTGTGGAAGCACAATAGCAACATGGTTAAATCTATCGCTGATAGGGAAACGAATTGACAGCTTCTGATTGTCCTTGATTCAATGTCTAACTAGCAAATGCACCTTAATTTTACTATAAAACTATATAATTCTAATTTGCGATCAATACCAATCTACGCAAGAAAATATGGAACCATACATCGTCAAACAATTGACGACTGGTCAATTGACTGCTGAATAGGTTCGAATTACTCAGAACCATAGAGAAACAATCTGCTAGTAACTTACTGGTTTTAAAAAGTCGACATGATCAACCTCAAGAAAACAAGGCCTCTGCCCAACGAAGGCATACGCAGTCGAGAAGGCAAGCTCAAATGCTCGATGCATCAAGAAACCTCCAAATATCCGTCCATGCAAGTTCCGTTGCTGGGGCTGGCAGATAAGAGCATTTTCCAGACGGGTATCCTTCATTAAGATGCTATCTCTATCAGCTAAAGCAGGCAAATCAGAGAAAACACGACCCTCAGCGAGTAGCATATTCAGCCTCTCAGCCTCAGCATGAAACTCCTGGATCCCATTTTCAAATCCTTTCTTCTGTTCTTCTCTCTTCCTTTTTCTCAGTTTATCACGCGCTTCTCTTTCTCCAAATAGTTGCTTCTCTCTTTCAGTTTCTGGTGTAAGGCGGTTCACCGGAGCAGATTTTCCAGTCATTGAATCACGTGCAACAAATGTAAAGTTAGCTGTCAGTGCAATAGAATCAGACTGAGCACCACCACCTGTTGCAACATAATCACATTTAAGATGAGCCAGTTGGATACAAATTAAAACTCTATCAGTTGTGTTATTCTTCAAGTCAATAAAGAAGCAAATAATACCTTGATCAACCTGAGTCACTTCAATTTGTATATCAATTGAAGACCGGCCAACATAAGTAACTGCACCAGCTATCTTTAAATCATTGTCCACACGGATCGGCTTTTTTAGCTCCATTTTATCTACAGAAGCAGTCACAACCAAAAGGGGCCTTGTTGTGCTATCATCATCTGAACAGTGCTGCATGTCAATCAAGATTTGGCAAAACATTCATGCAAAATGTATTCAAGATGGCACCCAAGAGCACGCAGAACACATGAAAGGATACAAAATTGCACATCTATTACCCACATCACCAGTATATGGTATAGCCAACTGAAGTATGGAAATGTAATAGGGAACTTCGACAAACCAACATCATCAGTGATATAAAAATGGATTTGTTTACCCTGATTTACTAAATAATCGCAACCCTGATTCACGAACGCAACAACTTGTCAATTGTGCTAAAGAATGAGCAGTTTGTAAGGCTCAAAGGAATCGTATGCATTAAATACCAGGAGCACCAATCAAGAATAATTCCCAATATCCTAGCAGCAACAACTATCAGCGAACCAGATTCATCGGAAATTCTCATTTCACAATATATAAGATTTGGACACCACAACCAGAGCATATTAAATACTCAAGAGTCATTTCTTTACTATTGCAGGATTTGAGGGCCGAGAAACATAAATAGTTCTCACTGAATACACGAGATGGAGATCGTGAAGAGTCAATATTTGAGTACCTTGACAGCGATGGTGCCGGCGAGCGCGTCGAGATCCTCGAGCAGCTTACCGATGCGCACCTCGTTCCACGGATCCCGGTACTGTTCCCTGAGGATGTCGTCGGTGGCGAACTTATAGACGATGCTGGTGCGGCTCTGCGCGGGCGTCTTGGTGAGCAGCTCCGTCTGCGGGCGCTGGTGCTGGTCCGCCCCGGAGGCGGAGGCGTCCATCATCCGCTCGAAGATGCTCGACCGCGCCTCCCACAACGCGTTGGTCACCGGCGAATGGTACATCCCGGGCCACAGGCTCAGCGGCTTCCGTGCCGACATCCCCGCGTCGATCGCGCCTCCTCCTCCTCCGGTGCCCCCGCCTCCTCCTCCTCCCCCCAGGTGGGGATGGGAGACCACCTTGATCGGGGAGTCCATGGCCGGCGCCGGCGGTTCCTGGCCCAATGGATCTCCAGAGGACGTGGACGAGGCCGTTCTCGATAGTGGCCGCGAGACCCTCGCGGACGATTCGAGGCCGAGCGCCAGGTTCCGGGTTCCTGAGGAGACGCTGCGGAGGAGGCTTCTGGAGAGCAGCGACGTCGCCGTCAGCCGCGTCGTCATCTTTTTACTCGGCCGTGGTGGATGCGGGGGCTCCGGCCATGTGGGAGGCTGGTGGAGGGTAGATGAAGGGCAGGTGGGCCATGATTCCGCCGCGGCGGCGGCGGTTGGAAAGGTAGTACTAGTTGGATCTCTCGTGTCCGTACGATCGGAATCGGTCGCCTGGTTGGGTGCAAAGATAACATCGGGTTTTTGCTTTCTCATACTCATATCTTACTTAACTATCGGATAAATTTTTTTCTTACTCATACTTACGAAGATATCACGGGTCTCGGATAACTATTAAAAATACGACTACAATTATAATTAGTTATTTTATATATATTTATTGTATATATTTAATATAAATATTCAATTTATTGACACATAATAAGTTAAACTAATACAAATTTTAATTAAATGTGACACATTAAGTAAAAATTTTAAAAATAATCTATGAGATATAATATTTTATGTACTTATATCTAATGAAAATATGTATTTTTTTTATATATCAGACATATATCAGATATCAAAAACGGATAAAGCATTTTCGTACTCATACTATTAAGTTCACGAGTATAAACTATACCTTGGCCCATGAGATGTTAAGGCCTAAGACGCGCTCTGTCCAGAATATTTCATGAGTTCGGCCTACGAGATTTGAGAGACTAAAATACGGTCCATCATAGAGTCGGCTGGACAGAATGCGACGAGCCTAAATACTCTCCATCTTGTATTCTTGTTAGCCAGAAAAATAATATCTACATTCTCACATAAGAATAAGGAGAAAATATAGGGACATTGTATTCTCTTACCAAAGGAAAAGGGAAAAATAAAAGGGACCATTGAAATAAAAAAGTGTATAGGTTTCTTTTTTGAAACACTCTAGAGAATTATACACTCATATACTGATAAACATGCATGAGCAATACGCGCACATATATTACCTACATGAGCACTTCCGATCGGCTGACTTTAGGTATTGAGAAATAGGATGTGTGAATGAGATTATGAAATAGATGAATGGTTGAGATTTAATGAGATGGGAAATTGAATGGTTCAGATCTTTCTTTCTATTTTGCCAATCTCTATTCCAACTTTAAATCCACATATCCAAACGACACGGAAGATTTTAAGTCATGGATAGGCCATACACACTTAGCGTCAGACCGAGTCATCACTTATAGTACACACAGTTGACACGCCCTAGTGATACATATTCCGTATGAGTTTTTCAACATAATTGCATTAGCCATTTTATTGTACTCACTCTGATTTTAAAGAATTGATATCATTAATTTTTAACATTAATTTTAATTATTCGTGTTCAGAAGAAGTCAACGAAATATCCCAGTGCTTTTCTCGACCATCCATGATGCAAAACAAGAACTGGGACGCGAACGGCGAATCAGACATCTGCAGATCTCATCTGCTTGACTGCTTGTCTTCTTTATCAGCGCCAACAGAGATAAGACGTGTCCATCAGCGACCGGCAATATCCAGCTGCTCGGCCTCGGTGCTTCGCAGGAAAGCGATATGAGAAAACCCAATCGGCTAGTCCCGGACGCGCACCAGACCATTTGTCCACAGACCCACTTGTAATGATCTTTTCTCTTTGTTTAAGAGTGTAGATCTGAGAGTTTCGTGTCGGTAATAAATTTGTGGTTCGGAGGTAGTTAATAACTTCGGATCTGATCGTCGGAGTCGTGGAAAACGATTCGACCATCTCTCATTGTCGGTGCGGTCTTCTGCGCTAGGGCAGCGTCGGTCGGTAGAGAGAGCAGTGGTGTAGAAGTCACGGCGACGTCGCCGATCTCCCGGTGACGGTGGTCGTCGTGACGGTGACGGCGGTGGTGCTTCTCGTCGGCACAGCGCCTCTTCACAGATCGAGTTTAGGGTTTTGTTGGTGGGGTGCGGCGGTACGGACGAACTTAGGTTATGAGTCTCGACCGGCCCCCACCTCTATTTATTGTGGCGCTGATGACAAGAGCCCATCAGCTATAATGGGCTGGACGCCCTCGATCAGGGCGCGATTAGATTAAGGGCCTATTAAGACCGTTGGATCAAAATGGGTAGAGATCAATTTCTAATATTCTCCCCCTTGATCTCACTTTATACTTTTATCTTTATTACTTATTAACTTCACTCATTCCATTACAGATTGATGCATAGAACTGTCTCATCGTCACGGTCAATCGTTGATAGACTTAACAGCTATAATACATTTTTCTGTTCTGAAACAGTTACTTTACATTTTAGGCCATCTTTTAGTTAAGGAATCACATGCTTTACTTTAAACCTATACCGGTAACATGTTCAATAAATACTTTGGGTGGTAAGCCTTTAGTAAACGGATCTGCTAGCATCTTTGCGGTGTTTATATGCTTAAGACTTATGATTTGATCCTGAACTTTATCTTTCACAACATAATACTTTATGTCAATGTGTTTGGCAGCACCACTTGACTTATTGTTGTGGGCATACGTTACTGCAAGTTCGTTATCGTAGTACAATTTAAGTGGTCCATAGATGTCGTCAACCACTTTTAAACCGGGTATGAACTTCTTAAGCCAGTTTACCTGCCTCGTAGCTTCATAACATACAACAAACTCGGCCTAGACTTTCTATCATCTCCCACATAATCAAAATCTGTGTACCTCACTATATAAAGTGAATCTGATTTTCTGTATGTCATCGTGGTGCCTTTTATTCTTTGCAAATAACGCAAGACTTTCTTTATCAATTTTCAATACTCTATTCCAGGATTGCTCTGGAATCTGCCAAGTAACTCGGTAACAAATGCTAAGTCAGGGCGTGTACATACTTGAGCATACTGTAAGCTTTCAATAGCTGAAACATATGAAACCGCTTTCATTTGATCGATCTCATATTGGTTCCTGGGGCATTGAAAATCTCATATATGTCACCCTTGACTATATGTGCAGATGATGGACTACATTTATGCATACCATATTTCTTTAAAACTTTCTCTATGTATGCCTTTTGTGACAGTCCCAATACCCCTTTCTTTCTATCTCGCTGAATTTCGATTCCTAGAACGAAAGAAGCTTCACTAAGATCTTTCATATCAAAGTTTGAGGACAAAATCTTTTTTTTGTCTCCGGTAGCAGACTGACGTCACTACTACCTAGTAAGATATCATCCACATACAGAATTAGGAAGATAAACTTCCCATCTTTAAACTTTAAATAAACACAGTTGTCCTCTATATTTTCTTTAAACTCAAATTTCTTTATAGTGCTATCAAACTTCAAATACCATTGTCTTGAAGCTTGCTTTAACTCATCAATTGATTTCTTTAGACGGCATCTCATTCTTTTATTTCCTTCCATGACAAAACCTTTTGGTTGTGCCATGTAAACATTTTACTCCAAATCTCCATTGAGAAATGCTGTCTTTACATCCATCTGATGTAACTCTAAATCATAATGAACCACTAGTGTCATTATGATTTTAAAGGAATCTTTACATGAGACCGGAGAAAAGGTTTTATTATAATCAATCCCTTCTCTTTGAGTAAAGGCTTTTGCCACGAGTCGTGCTTTATATCTTTTTACATTCCCTTGGGAGTCGAGTTTTGTCTTGTAGACCTATTTACAGCCTACTGTTTTAACTCCTTGAGGAATTACTTCCAAGTCTCAGTCTTTATTAGCTTTCATGGACTTCATTTCTTCTTTCATAGCCTCAAGCCATTTTGAAGAGTTTTCACTTCTCATGGCTTCTTCAAATGAGGTGAGATCATCCTCCATTTGAAATTCTTCTGTCTGATAAATTTCATAGTCATTAAGAATAGCTGATATTTTTACTCTTTGAGACCTCCTCGGGGCCTCTTCATTCTGTACATTTTCTGTTTGAGGCTGTTCTTGCTCCTACTAATCTGTAACGATGGGTTCTATTGGATCCTGAGAAACAGGTTCCTCATTCTCATTCATTGTTGCCACAGAAGAAACAATAATAGGTGCTTGCACCATAGTATCTCGCACTGTCGGTGCAGCGACAGCAGGTAGTGTAAAGAATAGATCTTGAATCATCGGAGTGGGCGCATACGCCCGCTTCTCTTCAAGGTCAATCTCTCGAGCTACCATGTTCTCTTTCATCATCTCATCCTCTAAGAAGACAGCGTCTCTCGTTTTTACAAACTTTGTATGTCTGTTTGGACAGTAGAAACGAAAACCTTTTGACTTTTCTGGGTAACCAATAAAATGGCAACTCACAGTTTTGGGATCTAATTTCTCAAGATTTGGGTTAAATGCTTTAGCCTCAGCTGAGCTCTCCCATGTTGGTGAAAACAAAATGAAGACAAGAATAATATAACTGGCTGGAATAATATATTTCATTAATCATGTGAGATTTACAAAATACAGAATTCCAACATGACTGTCTTCTTCTGTCTTCTGCGTCGTGCTTAAGGAGATATCTGACTTGAAAAATTGCGTAGTTCGCTAATTCTCGGGGCCATGTAGGGTCTCCCGGTTAATTACTTCTACAGAGCGAGTCTGTAAAACACCTCCGATTAAGCTGCGCACAATAGTCGTTTCTTCATGTATAGTGTTTCTCGTCCATATATAATATATGGTTGTGGAACACAAGTGATGATGAACGCAGTCACAGCAGTGCCATCGTCATGTCAGATGTGGACGGAATATATTGATGAAGAGGATGACTTTTACCTCGTCGGTGCCCAGTCATGTATATGCCGATCTTCATCTACTCGAACAGATCTGTGTTGCCTTCGCCTCATCGGTGCCTGGCAATGTGTCCGATCCCGTTGCATGAGACGTGTCGATCAGTGGAGCAGTAACTTAGCCTCGTCATCACTTGCAAAAATTCCATCTACGGTGAGTAGCAACTATCTTTTGGGATCCTTCCAATGTCACAGAACATTGTACAAGAGCTGTCTTCAATCCTTTTAATGTCGCAGAACATTGGACAGGAGCTGTCTTATTCAATCCTTCCAATATCGCAGAACATTAGACAGGAGCTGTCTTCTTCAATCTTTCAAATAGGCAGACTGTCGATGCTCCTACCTGTGAGACACAGAATCAAATGATCATCAGTTAGCTCACCTTGCATCATATTCGCTGGAAAGACGCCAGGGCGACGTAGTGTGTGCTTCGTGTGTATGTATCTGGCAGCATTCATGCACGCATTAGAAGATCCTGCAACCTGCTTCTGTGCATGCCATCGGCTGGCGAGGCGTCTTCGTAGATACGGCTGACTTCGGCGGTTGCGGCTCTGCAGCAGCCTGTGCTCCGGCAATCTGGCATTGTACGTCAGCAGCGCCTGGCCAATGATCTCTGTGTTCTTCCTTCTCTGCCATACGGCGTGGTCAGCAGCACCATGGGCGTGTATACACGCCCTGTGGTAGCTCGACAGCGCTGTATCAATTGCACGGCAGCCTGACGGCTTCTCTTATCCCCTCTCACCTCCGGCGCTTGGGCTTGGCAGCCTACCGGCGGCGTGGGGATGCAGTGCTGCCTAGCGGCAGCCTGACGGCGAGTATCCGCGTCCTCCTCGGCGCTTGGGCTTGGCAGCTTGCCGGCGGCGTGGTGGACGCCGTGCTGCCGTGCAGCAGCCTGACGGCGCGTATATGTGTGTGCCTCCCCCCTGTAGCGCTGGAAGGCTTAGTTGTTTATATAGGCCAGTTGACGGCGTGGGTTTGTTGCGATCAGAACTGTGGATGCGGCGCCTGCGGCATACTCGTTGTTGCATGCGAAGGTTTGTTAGCTAGGAATCAGCTCGTCACGCTGGAGTTTGTTTTTCACGTGTGCTAGATCGCCGGGCATTAGTGCAATTTGTTGAATGCATATACAAAATCATCGGCTTCTTATCCAAACTGCCTGAGTTAGCCAGCGTGTATGCATATATTCTAGAATCAACTAGCTCTCAGTCTTATCTTCGACGAAACTAACTAGCATACGTGGTGGGAGTTGTTGCACGTATATCGGATCTTCACTCATGGCAACGCGTAGCCAGCAGGTTTTGTTTGAGTTGTTTTGCATGCACGGCGGATTAGCTTTAGTCTTGCGGAACTGCGTCCCTGCCATGCGAAAATTTATTTTTTAACTCCATGCAGGTTTGTTTCTCTTCCGCCCGCCGTGATAGGATTTGCATGCAGTTTGTTAATATTTCAAATCGGCTGCAGAACGCTGGAGTTTGTTCTGTACATGGGCAACTGGGAGTTTGTTTAGATTGGATTTTCTACTTGCATGCACACGTCCTTTACAGCGGCGGCAGGGAGCACTAGATTTTTGTATTAGATCAGGTGTAGCTTATGCCATGCAATCAACGCATGCAAGCCTGCTATAATCATGGATCTTTTTATCCTTCCAACAAAATCAGCAGGGATATCAAAGGATAATTATCACCTGAATCGTATAGGAAATTGTCAGCGTGTTTATCTCCTGCTGACGTCCGAGCTGAAAACTTCTCATGGTCGTTATATATACTTGTGCAACCGGTTGGCCCGCCCTACGTATTTGTGTACACGGTCACGTGGCTCCATCGGTAAGATTCATTTGAATTCGTTGCATACTGCTTGCATGTTGGTTCTCAACTGTATGAAGGTAGCACGGTGCTTCATTGGATTTCAACACGTGCGGATACGAGACCACCTTCTTTGATTTTCTCTCTAACGAAATCCACAGCACGAACAGCTAGCTGGTTATTATCTCAGGAATAAATTAGAAGCTACCTGTATCACAACAGCAATGAGTAATATTTTATTCCGGCCATTAGCGCTCTGCATGATTAACTTATGCACGTTACAGCACTGGTGCATGCTAAATACCTGAAGTACGTGTCCCTCCTTTCATTTCTCTGTAATCAAATTTTGCTCTAAAATTTAAGCAAAATTATTATCAAACACCTCACACTCGTAAGTGGTTTAACGAGGGAACTTTATCTGTCCACAACTCATACGGTATTTTCGGCACCGATTTACTGGGTACTCTGTTGAGAATATGAATGTCGGTTTTTAACGCCGCCATCCACAAACTCAATGGCAATGTGGAATAGCTCATCATACTTCGCATCATATCCATCAAGCTACGGTTGCGTGTTTCAGCTACTCCACTTTGCTGAGGTTCGCCCGGTGTAGAATACTGGGCCACTATTTCATTTTTCTGTAAAAACCTTGCAAAAGGTCCAGGAACTTCTCCATACGAGGTATGCTGACCGTAGTACTCCCCCCCACAATCAGATCGGACTATCTTTATCTTTAAATCGTGTTGGTTTTCAACTTCAGCTTTAAATATCTTAAATTTATCTAAGGCTTCATTTATTTCTTTGATTGAATAAATATATCCATATCAGGAGTAATCATCTGTGAATATTATGAACGAGTCATAACCATCTATACTTTTCACAGAAAAGGGACCACAAATATCCGTGTGAATAATTTGTAGAACTACTGTGCTTCTTTTTGCATCTTTCTTAATTTTCTTTACATATTTTCCTTTAATGCAATCTCGACATAGTTCTAAGTCTGAGAACTCTAATGGAGGAAGAATATCATTCTTAACTAGTCTTTCTATTCTCTCCCTCGAAATATGGGCCAAACGACAGTGCCATAATTTCAATGACTTATCTAGAGTTTTTTTTTGTTTTCTATTTTCATTCATGGACGAGGATTCGTTTATCTCGCACGCAACATTATCATTGTCGCATACGACATTCACATCATCACGTAGTGATAACAAATAAAGCTCATTTTGTAAGATGGCAAGGCCTACACATTCTTTATTAAACATTATTTCACACTTGTCATTTTCAAAATGATAATTATAACCATCATTATCCAAACATGAAACACTAATCAAATTCCTTTGTAGAGAGGGTACATAGAGAACATCTCTAAGTATAAGAATAAAGCCATCGGCTCGCTCTAATGAAAGATCGTCAACGGTTTCAACTTTAGCTTGGACTCTATTTGCAACTTTAATGCATCTTTCTCTTATTTGCGTAGTCCTCGTCGAACGAAATCCCTGCAATGAATTATCAACATGAACAGTTGCTCCAAAGTCAATCCACCAAGTAGATTTCGAATATTGCACATATAGGGATTCATTTATAAAGGTAATAATGTTCTCACCTTTCTTTGCTATGATCATCTTTAAATAGGAGGGACAATCTTTCTTGTAGTGTCCCGTCTTTTTGCAGTGAAGACACTGATCTTTGTCTACTGCAAATTTGTTCTGTTGAGGCTGATGGACAGAGGCTTTTCCCTTGTTCTTTGAGGAGTAGCTGTTGAAGTTCTTTCTTTTGTTGTTCTTCACATAGTTGATAGAACCACTATGTGAAGCTTTAATTCTGTCCTTCTCTTGCACACACATTGCTATGCACTTTTCTAAGTCCCATGTCTCGGGTTGCATATTGTAGTTGACAATAAACGTGTCGAACTCTTTTGGCAAAAAAGTAAAAATCAGATGGATAAAGAGCTCATCCTTAAGACCTAGATCCATTGGTTTGAGCTTAGATGCCATGTTGCTCATTCTCAATATGTGCTCTCTAATGCCACCGTTACCACCAGAGTACTTTTTTGTCACAAGTTATTTAATAACTTGTGTGGCGTATGTCTTTGAAGAGCCAGTAAACTGACTCTTTATTCTTTTAAGGTACTCTGTGACGGTATCACACTCTGCGATTGAACCCACAATTGCAGACTCAATCGTGTTCTTTATCACAGCCATACACTTCTTGTTGGCTGTCGTCCATTTTCTATGCTCAAGGTCATAGAACATCTTTAAGGGAGCATAGTCCCTCTGTCTGGTCTGCCAAGTAGCCTCAGCCTCATTTTCTTTCTTCACTGGCTCCTCAGGCTCAGTGGGACATGCTGTGGTGAGAAACCAGTCCACCTCAGCCAAAATAAACGCTAGGTCTATCTTTTTCTTCCACTCTCCATAGTTGTCACCTTTGAGAGTGGGTATCTCTTTGATACAACTTATTAAGCTGTATCCGCCTGTAAATAAATCAAATAAAGTGATAACATAATAACAGTAAAATTATATGTCTTATTTTCAACGTTGGTAAAAAATATGACACACAATTTCATATTATACATTAAATCTATGTCACCGTTGGGCAGAAATAGAAATAATGCATAAAATGTCAATTACAAAAATTATAATACTGTTATTATCAACGTTGGTCAGAAAATAACAATATCATAATTATCAGAAATTTATTACTATTTTTCTAAAATTAAATTCTTCCGTTGGTTCGAATTTAATAATGAAAATAATTTCTTTAAGTACGCAGCGGAAAACAAAATTCTTTAATTTTAAGAAGCATTTACTTTATTTTCTGTTTTGTCAAAATTATCTGTTGGTTCAAATTTTAACAGATTTAATTAGGTAAAAAATTACCTAATTAATCAATTAAAAATGCCTCGAAAAAAAATGAAAAAACTTTTTTTTTGCCCGAAATTGAAATTCGGCCTGGCCCATTGTCCTGTTGCAATTCGAACAAGCTAACCTGAGTTTAGGCCGAAAATTCGCACTTTCCTGTGGGCCAAATCTGACCCATTTAACCATCGCACGATTTAAACCGTTGAGTCTAGATCTGATGGACGCGCTCTTTTTTTCGAGGTTATAAAAAGAGTGCTCCGCTTCCAACCCTAACCCAAATTGTCTTTTCCAGCCGCCTCTGCTGCTCGCGCTCGCGAAAAACCGCTGCGCGCTGGTCGATTCCCGGACGCGCACCAGACCATTTGTCCACAGACCCACTAGCTAGTAGCAGTTGTTCACGCACGAGGCCGCTCTACTACCGTGTCATCTCATCACACAGTTCCTCTCGCTCTCGCGTAGACGCAGCTGAGCAAACTAGCGAGCCGACCATGGATTCGCACGTCGGCGATACCGCGCCGGAAGCCGTGACCGCCGGCGAGAGCGGGAGCCACGTGCTCCTCGTCCCGTACCCGAGCCAGGGCCACGTCCACCCCATGCTCCAGTTCGGCAAGCGCCTGGCGCTGCACGGCCTGCGCCCCACGCTGGCTGTCACCCGCTTCATCCTCGCCACGTGCACGCCCGACGCCGCCGCGGCGGGCGCGGTCCGCGTCGCGGCCATCTCCGACGGCTTCGACCGCGGCGGCTTCGGCGAGTGCAACGACGTGTCGGCCTACCTCGCCCGGTTCGAGGCCGCGGGGTCGGAGACGCTGTCCGAGCTCCTCCGGGAGGAGGCCGCGCGGGGCCGCCCCGTCTGCGCGGTGGTCTACGACGCGTTCCTGCCGTGGGCGCAGGGCGTGGCCCGGCGCCACGG
>BCLF01000107.1:92379-103112 GCA_001602275.1 Zoysia japonica | reverse complement strand
CGCGCGCCGGTGGAGCCGGGCGCCGTGGTCGCGCTGCCCGGGCTGCCGCCGCTCCGGCCGGAGGGCTTGTCGTGGTTCCTCCGGGTCGGGCCCGGGCCGTACCCTACGTACTTCGAGATGGTGCTTCGGCAGTTCCAGGGGCTGGAGCAAGCTGACGATGTTCTTGTCAACTCTATCTTCGAACTGGAGCCTGAGGTGAGCAGCCGATCGAGCAACGGTTGTGGCGTGTTTTTGTCCGTGCCCGTCGACATCGGATATCTTGATCCACTTCGAAAAAAAATCCTGCTCAGGCGTGCTCGTTCACACAGTGCTAAGTGCTTCGTTGTCGTAGTATCAGAACATCTACTATCGTTTTCTGACCCATATCCATTATCTGACGGAATTCGGAAGAATTTTTTTTTAAAAAAAACTCACTTTCATTTCATGTGGCAGTTTCTACGAGAGCGATCTTCTGCCAATTTTCTGGCCGGAAGATTCTAAGGGGCCCCTTTGTTAGAGGCCTTTGTTAGAGCTCCGAGCTCCTGTTTTTTCGATTCACTTTTAATTTTTCTGTGAAGTGATTCTATGCTGAAAGTGATTCATTTGGATTCTCTATAATAAACTCTTCGAATCAGACTTTACAGAATTAGAAGAATCTTCTCAGCGCTATAGTTCATTTAAAAAACCACTTCACAAAATCAGATAAAAATTATTTTTTGAAAAACAACGTTTGACAGAGCTCTTTTAATTTAAAATCAAGAGCTGAGATTTCTGCAAAAAAGACTCTTAAATTATTGTCCCTTGTCTAGCAGTGCCTTTCACTGATATGTACATGCATGGCCACATGCAGGAGGCGGCGTACATGGCATCAGTGTGGCGCGCCAAGACGATCGGGCCGACCGTACCGGCCTCCTACCTCGGCGACGACCGCCTCCCGGACGACACCAAGTACGGCCTCCACCTCTTCGAGCTCACCACCGAGCCGTGCATGACCTGGCTTGACGCACACCCGCCGCGCTCCGTGGTGTACGTCTCCTTCGGCAGCCTCTCCGACCTCGACCCGACGGAGATGCGCGAGGTGGCGCATGGCCTCCTCGACGCCGGCCGGCCGTTCCTCTGGGTCGTCCGGTCGTCGGAGTCCCACAAGCTGCCCGCCGGGTACGCCGCCGCCGCCGACGCGCGCGGCCTGGTAGTGTCGTGGTGCCCGCAGCTGGAGGTGCTCGCGCACCGCGCCGTGGGCTGCTTCCTGACCCACTGCGGGTGGAACTCGACGATGGAGGCGCTGGTCACCGGCGTGCCGATGGTGGCCATACCGCAGTGGACGGACCAGCCGATGAACGCTGAGTACGTTGAGGCAGTGTGGCGGGTGGGGGTGCGGGTCCGGCCGTCCGCGGAGGACGGGCTCGTGCGGAGGGGCGAGGTGGCCAGGGGCATCCAAGAGGTGATGGACGGCGAGAGGAGTGGCGAGTACAGGAGCAACGCCGCCGCGTGGATGGAGAAAGCCAGGGCGGCCAGCAGGGAGGGCGGCAGCTCCGACAGGAACATCGCCGAGTTTGTGGCCAAGTACGCATCGAAGTGAAGCACAAATTTAAATTGTTTCACGAATAAAATAACTAAACCCTTGTAATATAATTATCGTATATGCATATCAACCATCAGTCATGGAATGGCTTGACTGTACTGTGATGGTGCTAGCTTTCTGTACGCATTTTTGCTAAACATTTTGACTTGAGGTAAATTTGCTCATCACTTGGCCAAATTGATGAAGCTATATTGTGCTGTTACGGAAGCTGTGCTTTCTATATGCATTTTTGCTCAAATTTTCAATTGATGTAAACTTGCGCATCATTTTGTCAAAATTGATTTGAGGTAATTGGCACAGCTGAAACTTGTTTAAAAAACAGTTTATTTTCATAGATGGTAAAATAGCTGAAAAATAAACTATTTTTTAGTTCATTTTAATCGAGAAGCTGCTAAACTAATAAGCTGTGAAATAAGTTTGCTGTTTGGCACAGCTTCTGCTTATTTCTATAAATAAGCTGAAAATAAGCTACTGAAAAATAAGTAGCTTTTTAATTTATTCTAAGAAGTTGTTGAACTAATAAGTTGTCAAATAAATTTGTTGTTTAGCACAACTTCTACTTATTTCTGTGAATAAACTGAAAATATGTTGTTTGTTTGAGCTTTTGCTTTAGTGCTTTTAAAAAAGCTGGTTGGTGTATAGTTGAAAAGGCTGGCTGATAAAATTTGAATGTTGTCTTTTATAATATATTTTTAGCTTCTTAGCACACCAAGAGCTAGAAAAGCAGTATAGAATGTTTTTCAGCTGTTAGTTCATTTTATCAGAAATTTGCTTTCCAACTTTTCAAAAGCAAAATTTTTAGAACCCTATTTATTTTAGCTTTAGATTTTTAGCTTTTCTAGCTAAAAAAGCTAGCTAAAAAGCTGAAACAAACAGAGCTACCACTTAACACGTCCACTTTCAAGTTACTTATACTGTTTGTAAAAAAAAATCCAACCGTAGAGTGAGCTAACACCTCCAGCTGAGGGCACCACGACACAATGATTACCTTTGATATAGCTTTATCAACAATTTTATAAGCCATATGGTCAGTTTGTTTGGCCAGGAAGGGGCTTGCCACCTTCGGCTGTCTCGGCCATCTAGTCAGGACCTAGGGAGGCCACGTTGCCAAATGAGACGTACAAAACCGACCGTCTTGGCGCCCCAGTTGATGCCAAACAATAAAAAAGTAGAAAGAGTGTTTAGTAACATACTAATGCTGTGTCAAAATGTATCACGATATCTATCTAGCTTTGTCATCTTCAGTTTGGACCATGGTCGTGGTCGCACTCGACGCTAATTTGGTTTTTATTGTTATCTTTGAACATTTGTTTATTGAAAAATATGATAAATAAGGACTATCATATGATTTATTGTAATTTATTCTATAATTAAAGCTTTTTAAATGTAAATTATAATTTTATATGTTTAGATTAATTATTTGATAAAATAAAAATGATGTTAAAGGTAGGGGTCACTGTGAGGCCGCCTTCCTTATCTTCCGGATCGGACAAGATTCGGAGGTCACAGGTGACGTTGTGATTGAAAAGAGTTGGCTGCTGGGCAGCAGGGAACGGGTCTTCCCTTTCTCTTCCCCATCAAACGGACACGGTTCCAATGTCACTGATGACGACGACGGTGTCAGGTCCCACAGTTGCGCCTGCTGAATGCTGATACAGCCCTTGTCGCAGCGCTTGACGCGATATGCTTGTCAACAGTGAGATAATTTATGATTTAGACTCTAACCCAGTGCTGGTGCTGAGATTTCAGGGTCAGAGTGAAGCTAAAAGCGAGGACCTCTATTTCTCATCGACTACCTGCATATTGTCAATACTGACACTGACATTGTGTAGAGTTATGTTGCGGTGAAAAGAATAAATTTTAGGTTTTACTTACGATTTTAATAGCAGTAGTACCATTTCTATATTTAATAGTTTCTGTACTCGTTGCTTGTTTATATAGTAGATTTAGACTATTAAATAAAAAAAGAAAAACATGTTGTATAGCGGTATGTGAAGTTTATTCAACATGAAAGTAGTCATCAAAGCAATGCGAAAATAAAATTATATAGTTTATATACATACCGTGTTGAGAGACTCTATGACTCGGGGGGAGGGGGGGGGGGGGCTGAGGGACCCTCTCCTCCAGCCTGGCGCTGCTCTAATCATGGTGGTTTCAATGATTTAGAACTCTTTGTGAATAATTTATAAAACTAAGCTAAGTGCATGACATGTGAATTGAGTTTTAAATCGTGGAAGTCCATCATTTAGAGTCCTAGAAAATCAAATCTTCCATTAATGCTGGGGCTGTTACCGTTGCTTTTGCTGCCTTTAATTAAAATGCTAGTAGTATTGCTTAGTTGCAATTTCGTTCAACTTTGATTATTTATCTTGTTCAAATAAATAGGATAAATACTACATACGTTCTAAAATATAAGCATTTTTAGATTTTAATAAACTTAAATTCTTTTTAGGTTTTACTAATAAAATCTAAAAATAACATAATTTCTAATATAAAAATATACTTTTTTAAACCTTATTTCATGATGAATTAAAAAATAATAATTTTTACATGATCAAACATTGTTAGTTATATATTATTAGTGGATAAGACTTTGAGTTTAACAAAACTTAGAAATGCTTATATTTTGAAACAGACAGAGTATAAGATATTTTATTATTAGTGGTATTTAAAATATGACTAATAATCAAACTTGATGTCACGTTATCAATATTTGAGGGAGTACTAAAAATGAAACAAAGAAACACATGACGGCGGCTTCTCTCGCTGATTAATTACTTGACCGCCACGAAGCTGCACTTAATTACTTGACCGCCACGAAGCTGAACTTAGTCGCCAAGAAATTGCCAGATCTGGCGAACATAGACCAGTGATCCACTGAGCAAATACATTCTTATTTTTCAGTGACATGGGTCCATTTGGTCCACTACATATTATTGGAATTTAGAGTGTGGAGGTATTTTTTTTAAATATGTTTATAAAAATTGAGTGACGGTGTTTGGAGATCATTTTATGAATTCTATTTTTTAAAAAGTTATTTGACTTATCTAATGAACTGTGAGGTCATTCTTATTTTTTTAAAAAAGAAAACGCTGTTATTTCCCACCTAAACTACTTAATTTGGAGTCAAACATCCATACATAAATGTATTTTTCAAATCCATGCAAATATTAAACATTGGGCAGCTGAACAAATATATAACACTCATGGCACGTTTTTAAAAATATAGTACATGCTAATATTCAATATTACAAAATCTGCATTGACCAATGTATATAGTTGTTGTTGCCCAATGCTTTCTTCGATTTTAAATTATTGACACCGTTCATTTTTAATATCAACTTTGATTATTCGTTTTATTCAAAAAAATTATTCAAATATGTAAAATTTTGTTATTATTTGATTTACCGTTAGTGAAATTTAAATCACGACTAATAATTTTTACATATTGGAACAAATTTTTTGAATAAAACGAATAGTTTGATGTTAAAAGTCAAATGTGTCAATAATTTATAATTGGAAAGAGTACTATACAATTGCAAACTTCCAAAGGGCACTTGTTTGGACGCTATATTAGATTATAAAATTGGTTAATGTTCAATGTTCTCGCGGCATGTTAGTGATAGATTATTATGTGATCTAATCAAAGCTACATCCGTCCAGCAAGTTGATCACGGGTATTCGACAGTGCACTCATAAAATTGCATTTCGACACAACCATACCCCGCTGTCATGTTACTAGTATAAAAGCATGTGCTCCCTACCGCGGTTCACAATCACCCAGTCAGCAGAGGACACACACAAAAAAACACACTCGGTTGTAAGGTTAGCGACAGGTCATCATGGCCGAGACAGAACATCAGATCCACGTCCTGCTGCTCCCGTACCCGACCCAAGGCCACATCAACCCGATCCTCCAGTTCGGCAAGCGCCTCGCCGCGTACCGCGGGATCCGGTGCGCGCTCGCCGCGACGCGGTTCACCCTCAGCCAGAGTCGTCAGCAGCTGCAGCCCGGCGTCGACGCCATCCGCGTCGCCACCATCTCTGACGGCTGCGACCGCGGCGGCTACGCGGAGGCCGGCGGGATCCGCGCGTACCTGGAGCGGCTCGAGTCCGCCGGGTCCGAGACCGTGGACGAGCTTCTTCGGTCGGAGCGCGCTCAGAGCAGGCCCGTGCACGCGCTTCGTGCCGTGGGCGCAGCGCGTCGCCCGGCGGCACGGCGCCGCGTGCGCCGCCTTCTTCACGCAGTCGTGCGCGGTGGACGTCGCGTACGCGCACGCGTGGACGGAACGTTTGAAGGTGCCGCTGCTTGCCGGCGAGGAGCCTGGAGAGATGCCCGGACTGCCGGCCGGGCTCACGCGGCTCGATTTGCCCTCGTTTTTGGTGAAGCCGGAGGACTACCTGGGCTTGGTGCTGAACCAGTTCAAACGCCTGGACACAGCTGACCAAGTCCTTGTCAACTCATTCTACGAGTTGGAGCCACAGGTATGCGTGTCAGTTTGTCATCAGTTACTACTTGCTCGAAATAAAACTTTGAATTCTGTAAGAAATACTGCTCCGTATATCTGAACGATTGGTTGATACTATACTTATCTTGCAAGGAATCGGAGTTCATGGCATCGATGTGGAGAGCCAGGACGGTGGGTCCAACCGTGCCGTCGGCCTACCTCGACAACCGGTTGCCGGAGGACACCTCCTACGGCTTCCACCTCTACATCCCGCTGACGGCGACGACGAAGGCATGGCTTGACGGCAGGCCCGCATGCTCCGTCGTGTACGTCTCGTTCGGCAGCGTGGCCACGCCCAGCCCAGTCCAGATGGCCGAGGTCGCGGAGGGGCTGTACAGCTGCGGAAAACCCTTCCTGTGGGTCGTCAGAGCGTCAGAGACATCGAAGATCCCTGAGGGCTTCAGCGATAAGCTGGCGAAAGAGAAAGACAGGGGTCTTATTGTGACATGGAGCCCTCAGCTGGAGGTGCTCACGCATCCAGCCGTAGGGTGCTTCGTAACGCACTGTGGATGGAACTCGACGACGGAGGCACTGAGCGCCGGCGTGCCCATGGTGGCCGTGCCGCAGTGGTCTGACCAGACCATGAACGCCAAGTACGTCGAGGACGTGTGGCGCGTAGGCGTGCGAGCGCGGTCCGACGAGGAAGGTGTGGTGGGGAAGGAGGAGGTCGAGCGGTGCGTGAGACAAGTGATGGAAGGAGAGAGGAGAGTGCAGTACCTGCAAAACGCTTCTCGTTGGAAGGAGAAGGCGAAGAAGGCGGTGAGCCATGGCGGGAGCTCGGACAGAAATACGGTGGAGTTTCTTTGCAGCGTGGGTCTGAAATTTGAATGATGCAACCACAAATCTGTCTTCTTGTTGCCTGTTGGTCTCTGTGTCTGGGTTCTCTGTTTTCAAATGTTACTTATCACTTATGAAAACGGTTTAACCAAAGTGCAATACGTGAGATAATAAAGTACTATACTCGGTAACTGTTTTTGTCAAATTGATGAAGCATCGCACAAAATTAAAAACGCCACGGTCACCATAGCTGTCATTTTGCTGTTACTCCCTCCATTACAAAAGGTAAACTTTTTTAGATTTGATCAAAAACAAACTGCTTTAATTTTGACTATTAATAATAAAAAATTAATGACATTTTTTGAATTCATCGTGAAATATTTTTTTCTAATAGATAACTTTTTATATTATAAATTATTTAATTATTTAAATATTATTCGTCAAAATAAAAAAATATATGCTTTTTACCAAGCTAGAAATAATTATATTTTAGAATGAAGGTAGTACAGCACAACAGGCACATCAATTTAACAAAAGCAGTTACTGTTACATTCATAGCTCTCACAGGAGTATGTACCATGATCTCGCATGGATGGGGAAAGGCAGGGTGGCAGCTCCGACAGGAACATCGCCGAGTTTGTGGCAAGTACGCCTCGAAGTGAAGGAGGAGTATTTAGGGCACTCTCAATGGGGAATGTATGATGGTTTCTATGGGAATTAATTACAGTGACAGCTCAGCTTTTTGCTGATGTGGCATCCTAGTTAATATGGAGAGAGATTAGAAAATGAAGAAATGAAGAAACCAACGAAAACGCGATGGGCAGACCTGGATCGTTTCCATCGCCAGCCCCCCGGATCCCGTGCGCCGTCGAGCTCGCGCCCTTTCTCCCGCCAGCATGCGTGCCCGCGCTTTTCTTCTCCCGCCTTCGCGCGCGCCCGTGCGTTTCTTCTTCCGCTTCGCGGGTGCCCGACCATCCAACTTCGCTGCCGCCGCTCCAGCTCCAGGAGAAACCGGGACCAATTGAAAATCCGTTGGGATCGTGTCAAGAAACCAGTCCTTAAGTTTCATGGATGTTGGATACGAACCACAAAGGTGCATAGAAGTGGCATGAGTGATGACCAACTGATGGAGCTCGCTGAGCAGTTGTATGCCTCTGAACATGAGGACAAAGATTTCAAGCTGAAACATATATGGAATGTTGTACGACACGAGAGGAAGTAGTCTGCATATGTTAAAAAAGCAGATAGGGAAGAAGAAAAGGATAAGGGTGCAGCTACTAAACTGCCACAAGTGTTGAATTTGGATGATACTCCTAATGTTCGTCCTATGGATCATAAGAGAGCCAAGGATGAGCACAATGGAAAAAGGAAGGCTCCTGATTCATATTCTGCAATTAGTGAGAAGCTGGATAAGTTCATTGAAGTAACCATAATGGCTAGAATGGACCGCGGAAAGATGTCAGAAATTGGGTAAATTTTGGCCAATAGTAAGGTTGAAGCAGCCAAGCTAAATCATAAGCCAGCAGAAGAACAAACTAAGTGTAAAATGCTAAATATCTATAAAGAGTTACTATTAGCACCTACAAGCAACCTTAGTGTACAAGCTTTGGCTGAGCGGGAGAAAGCACTGGAGAGTATGAGGATGACCTTGTTTCATCAAGCTAATTAAGGTATTTTCTGTAGTCCTGTTTTGTTAATTTGCAGCACTTTTTTTGTGGTCATATTCAGCATGTTTGTAGTCACTATGTTCTGTTTTCTGGTCATATGCAGCCTGTTTTATGGTCTTATTTAGCCTGCTCCATGTTCATAATCAGAATTATTGTGTCATATTCAACGTAGACTGCTTTTAACTGTAGTATATAAAAAGTCAGCAGTATAGACTGCCCTTATTATTGCAGCATATAAAAAGGCAGCTGTGCATGGTGCCTTTTTACCGCAGCATATAAAAAGGCAGCAGTGCATAGTGCCTTTTTACTGCAGCATATAAAAGGGTAGTTGTGCAGTGTGAAACTGCAGCACATCTGTTTGTGTACTCCTCTTCAACTTCTACGGTTTTCACAACTCTCTCTCTATATACACAGACAAGGGCAGTACTGCTCTCACGTCCTCATCTCAACTTCTCTCAAAATTCTATTCTCAAATTTACTTATGTCTCATGAACACACTCCTGATGTTGAACCTCATGATGAGGATGGCACCATAGAGCCAGAGGATTTATTCACATATGAAGAGTTTTTGATGGAGCAAGAATTACTTGAAGACCTACAAGATCAAATGGTTGCAGAATTGAAGGATGATATTGAAGCTCTAGAAGAAGGGAGGAGACGTAACAATGGTCCAAGGAGATACATAGCAAGGCCACGTGAAGAAGCAAATCAACGGCTTATGAATGACTACTTCGTATCGAATCCTCTCTACAATCCTATAATCTTTCGTAGAAGGTTTAGAATGAGAAGACCCCTCTTCTTGCGCATTGTTGAGGCTCTAGGTGAGTGGTCCCCATTTTTTACGTTACAATTAGATGCTCTGAAACGTCCTGGGTTATCGCCAATTCAAAAGTGCACAGCTGCTATTAGGCAATTGGTAAATGGCAGCCCTGCGGATCAACTTGATGAGTATATCAAGATTGGGGAGAGTACTGCAGTAGAGTGTTTGAAGTTGTTTGTCGAAGGTGTGATTTCAGTATTTGGGGCTGAGTACTTGCGACGCCCTACAATACAAGATGTCGAACGCCTAATGCAGATTGGGGAGCGTCGTGGGTTCCCTGGCATGCTAGGAAGCACTGTATGCATATGCATTGGAAAAAAAATATCCATATGCATGGAAGGGGATGTATACCCGTGGTGATCATGGTGTCCCAACGGATATTCTGGAGGCAGTTGCTCCACACGATGATTGGATATGGCATGCCTTCTTTGGTGTTGCTGGATCAAACAATGATATAAACGTGCTGAACCAGTCATATTTGTTTGTCCAACAGTTGAGAGGAGAAGCTCCTACGGTGCAGTACTATGTCAATGGAAGGCAATACAATACTGGTTATTACTTAGCGGATGGCATATATCTCGAGTGGGCTATTTTTGTTAAATCAATACTTAACCCATAGTCTGAGAAGCATAAACTGTTTGCAAAAATGCAAGGGGCAAGGAAGGATGTTGGATGCGCCTTTGGTATTTTGCAATCACGTTTTTCTATTTTGCATCGACCAGCACGTCTATATGATCAAGGAGATCTTGTGAATATCATGCTTGCTTGTATAATCCTTCACAATATGATAATTGAAGATGAGAGGGATATAGAGCAAGTTCCCTTGATTTGAATGAGGAAGCAAGCACGTCGATTGTTCAAGAAGCAACATTTTCTCATGGACAAAATCCGGAGATGGAAGAAGTGCTACAAAGAAGTACCACAATGCGTGATAAAGGAACATACAAAGACCTTCAATCAGATTTGATTGAACATATATGGCACAAGTTTGGAAATTTGAATTAAGTAGGTACATATATGGTACATGCCTCACTGTTATTGTTTACTGTTTTTGGTAGTTTATATTTTTTGGAACTGGTATATTGTTGACTGTTATTCATATTTGATTAATTATATTCTGACATACAATATTTTTCTTGTAGGCAAACATGGAGTTTTGATGTCTGGAGAATGGCTGGGTGGAGTCTTTGATCTTCTGTTTAAAGGATGAAGTTCTACTACTTTGTTATTTCTCTCATTTCTGTCATGGACTTTGTTATGGAGTCATGTCATATCTGAAGTCTTAATTCTGTCGTGGACTTTGTTATAGAGTCTTAATTCTTGTTATGCAGTCTGTCATTTCTGTCATGGAGTCATAGCTGGAGTACTTTTTACTTATGTCATGGACTATGTTATTTTAA
>BCLF01000107.1:72038-83376 GCA_001602275.1 Zoysia japonica | reverse complement strand
GCGCGTGGCGCGGCGGCACGGCGCGGCGTGCGCGGCCTTCTTCACGCAGGCCTGCGCCGTGAACGTGGCGTTCGCGCACGCCTGGGCCGGACGGGTGGAGCTGCCGGTGGCCGCGCCGGGCAAGGAGCTGCCCGGCCTTCCGGCGGGGCTCGAACCGGGTGACTTCCCGACGTTCCTGACCGAGCCGAACGGCGGCTGCCGCGTCTACCTTGACCTCGTGTTGCAGCAGTGCCAGGGATTTGAGGAAGCGGACCGCGTCCTCATCAACTCGTTCTACGAGCTCGAGGCCAAGGTAATAACCACGTAAAACCATGTCTGACTGTGATCAGTGCTCGGATAAACACTTCTTGATTTGGAGTTTGCAAGTTGATGTAAGAGATGATCAAATTTTGGACAGGAAGCGGAGTACCTGGCGTCGCAGCGGGGTGCAAAGACGGTCGGCCCAACCGTGCCGTCGGCCTACCTCGATAACCGCCTCCCGGCCGACGTCTCCTACGGATTCCACCTCTACACTCCGATGGCGGCGGAAAGCAAGGCGTGGCTGAACGAGAGGCCGGCGAACTCCGTCGTGTACGTCTCCTTGGGCAGCCTTGCCGCGCCAAGCTCGCATCAACTGGCCGAGGTGGCGGAGGGGCTGCACAACAGCGGCAAGCCCTTCCTGTGGGTGGTCAGGGCCTCAGAGACGCCAAAACTGCCCGGAGGTTTCAACGGCAAGGTCGAGGGGCAGGGCCTCGTCGTGACGTGGAGCCCGCAGCTGGAGGTCCTCTCGCACCCCGCCGTCGGGTGCTTCGTGACGCACTGCGGGTGGAACTCGACCATGGAGGCGCTCGGCATCGGCGTGCCCATGATCGCGATGCCCAAGTACATCGAGGACGTCTGGCGAGTCGGCGTGAAGCTGCGTCCTGACGCGGACGGGGTGGTGAGGAAGGGGGAGGTCGAGAGGTGCGTGAGGAAGGTGATGGAAGGGGAGATGAGTGAGGAGTACACGAAGAACGCTACCGGATGGAGCGAGAAGGCGAGAAGGGCCATGAGTGAAGGTGGCAGCTCGGACAGCAACATCGTGGAGTTCCTCGGCAAACTTCGATTGACTGAGTAATTTGGCTTTGGAAGCTCGTAGCTGCCATGCTTAATCTGCTGTTATTTACTCTTCCTCAGTTTGCCGCCCTTGATTGAGTTATTAATAACGGCAAAACGGATCTCAAAGAAATAAAGATCCCAAAACAGATGACAAATGAATATGCATCATCTGTAAAGATGTCAAATTACTAAATGTCCCTGGTTTATGCAAGAGCTTGAATCAGTGATGTCTGTTTATCCGTCGCATATGCGCTGATCTATGAATTCAAATTGCTACATATCGCCTCAACAAAATAGTAGTCACAATACTGATTATACGCATTTCGAATTGGTATCCACAGAGGAGGAAACATTCATCACCATACTGATTTTCTTTTTGCTACGGTGCAAGGTGATGTGCACTTAGTCGATTTCTTATCGTTACGGTACAAGGTTTGATGTGCAAGCTGATCTTGAGCGCGACGGAATCCTGACATCGGTCACGGTCCTGATGCGTGAGACCGAACCCAGCACACTAATGGGCCAACGTCACCAAAGTTGATGTGGACCCGCCTCCATCTTGGACAGACGCAAAAGTTGGAGTCCAGGTCCTCTAAATTGCTTTGTTCGATTCAGAGAACTTCAGATGCAGCTACAGTAAAAAGGTAAAGAGGGGAATAATATCAAGGATTAGTTTTGAAGACGAAATATTTTTAGACATTTACTATAGTGCAAACTACTGTAGCATCGGACTGTTTATGATCCATCTGAGCCCTCTTTTCCTGATCCAATGGTTAGGAATAGAATCAAATTCATGCTACTCCGTAGTACATTGTTTTGCCTGAATTTAACAAGCTAGTACTTCAGACGACCCCGTTCCCAAGAATACTACTTTTGGAAACTTTTTAGCTTTGGTTGACTACGACTTTGATCAATGATTTTAATAAATTTAATTAATTTTAATAATATAAATTATATATTATAAAAATATTTATTTAAATGAATTTAAAAATACAAATACTAGATTTTAAAATTTTACTGAATTTATAAAAAGTATTGGTCAAAATATCAGTAAAAAAATATAAATAAACTTCTACGGGAACGGAAGTTAGTACTGGATAGTGCTAGGTTGCTGAGAACTGTTCCTTTTGATGTGGGCGGCATAGATTTTTTTTTTCAAAATTTTATGTCAAATGTTTATGCTACCAGCGCTATAGAATTGTTTTCCGAGCTGTTTTTTTAGTGGTTTTCCGAGCTGTACCGGTAGAACAAGAGGAGGTATGAATCTTTTTTTAAAAAAAAGAATATTGTATCGCATAAAGAGCGTTCCTTGGCTCACCGGAGCAGTGAGCGTGGCATCCTAAATATTTCATTATTTGTCACTCGACCTTTGAAGATTTACCATTAAGTTCGACAGCCATCGATTTTTTATCATCACCCACGCGAATGGATCTTAATCGTACCACTCCATTGGAAAATGACAATGTTACCCCTGTCCAATGCATTAAGCAGCCGTCCGACCCCGGACGCATCAGCAGCAGTCGAGCAGAGATGGCCGCCCTCGCCGCGTCCTCCATGGCCGCATTCACCGCGAAGCTGCGCCTCCCGCGCGCGCTTCGGTGTCTCTCGCGTTCACCCCTGGTTGCTGAGCTCCCGAAGCACGATGTCGTGGACCTGGAACGCCTCCTGCGGCGCGCCTCCCTGCTGCCCGGCGATGAACTCCCGCAGGTGCGCACCGAGATGGGATGCCGGTGCCATCGTCGTCGTCGGTGAGATCCTTGTCAGGTAGCTCGGCGAGGAAGTGGTTGGCCTTGATGACGCAAGCGCGCGCCCACCGTCCCGAACCCCGGGCGCCGGCAGAAGGTCAGCCCCTTGCTAGGCACCGGGGGCCCAATGACAGTGCGCGCGGGAGGCGCCGGCGCCGGCCACGGCTCCATTGCCTCCTTGGCCCACCCACGCCCGCCGCACCAGCAGGTCGGGCGCTGTCGTCCTCCTCACCTTCGCCACGCCAGCTTCCACTACATGGGGCAAGGGCATTTTAGCCCAAAAATGTCAATCGAAAAGATTGAAAGTGATTAAAATATTATTAAACGGCTAAATAGTGGGATAGTGATCGGATTTAGAACAATTCGTGTGTATGATGGTAAAAAATCGAAGCCTGTCGAACTTAATGATAAATTCTGAAAGGCAGTCGAATCGAGTGAGGAATAATGAAATATCCCCTTCCCTAGGACCGAGTGACCGATCCGAGCGGAGGTCATGACGGCGCAGGGATATCACCGCAGCTTCGGGCGCGGGTGGCCGAGTACAACGGCTCCGCCGTCGCAGATCGGAGCGGCTCCTTCTCTGCCCCCTCTTGATGGCCGCGGTGGCGTCGGGTACCCCCACTTTTCCTAACTCTCAACATCTTTTCTCTGCGCCAACCGCTGCTGATGCTGCAGTCATCCATGGAGGCAGGCCATCCGACGCCGCGCCTTCGGATAGATCCGCTGGTCTGCTGGCTGATGCGGGTGAAACAAGTGCGCGGGGTGTGCTGCCATGCCAGTCTGCAGAGAAAAACACTGATTCAACTGATGTGGCTGGAGGAACGCTTGTAGATCCGCCGGCAGATGTGGTGAAAGAGAGCGCCCCATGGTTAATCACACGACGAAGGTGAGACCCGATGCAGAGAGGTGTTTCTTTTTTCGTATATGATGCCATACTGTTGGTTAGAACGTTCTTAGCTCCCAGTGTCCCGGTAAATAATACAAGAGTACGTAGAGACCTTAATCAGTGTGGTTAGAATCAGTAGTCATACAACCCAGTATCGTGGGTACAAAAAGCTACAATGTGCCCTGTTGTATACATTAGACCTGAAAAAATTGAAAATATGTATGGGATGCATGTTCAGTAGTTTTGCTACTGCAAGCAATTAACCTACATTTTGACGTGTATCACGGTGTGAATTTTTTGCTTATTAACACTCTGTATCCAGCTACTTATCTACGGCTCCCAAAAAAATGTGTGACGCTCATAAAACAATTTTACTTTCCATGGAAATCATGTACCCTGCAACAACTATAGATTTCAATTTATACCTTCTTGTAAATATATACGTTGGTTTTCATCGTAGGCCTTACATACAGTTTCAATAGAAATAAGTCACCCTGGTTAGCAGAAAGACACATTAGGTCTGCTTGCTCAAATACTGAACAGTTTAACTGCACTTGTTTGAGAAAGGAGTTTGACATGGGCATTAAATAAAGGTGAAATGCTTATATCTTTCACTTCCAATAACTTACTGCTACTTTTTCATTGGTCTTTTGTTTAGTGCCCATCGTTTGTTCATGGGCAAAAAATAAAAGTCGCATAGATGATGGAGCAAAATTAAATTATTAGCACAAATATTGTCTAAGTTGGGAGTTTTTAGTTATAAATGACTTTATTTTCCTTTGATACTGCTTCTGTAGATTTTTTTCGCCTATAAATACTGATTTCCTGTAGTTGTTTCGCTAGTTTTTCCTTATTTGATTTGTAACACCTAATTAGTTAGCATATTTCAATTTATGTATCTATCCAATGGGGAATCAAATTCTAGTAAGGACGATATAAGTACAGTTGATGAAACTAAATGTTGGATTATTTGAAGCAATTTATGAACTTGCGTAAACTAAATGTTCTAACACTTAATTCGAATTATCTATCTGTGCAATGTATCTAAACTTGCATAATCATTGTAGTTGCAAATAATTTTTTTTATATCAGCAAGTCTTTTTTTTTTAATGTGGCAACACACGGGCACCAAAACACTCAGTACCAATGTATGGGTCCTTGGTCGTACAGACAACGTGGCACATGTGGACCATCAGAAAGGAAACCAATTGTTGGGCGTTTGACAGCACTAGAGCAGTCACTACTTGATTACAAGAAGAAGCCAGGCGGCTGTGTGATTACACCTAAGGAGGGTGTGGCATTTGATTCATACAACGAAGCTTTCAACTACTATAACCTCCATTCATGGGAGAAAGGTTTCGGAATAAGGTGCAGCAGCAGCGAGACAAACAGGCAGCAATATGTGAACATGAAAGAACTAGTGTGCATGTACCAGGTACTGAAAATTCACTGCAAGTACTGCTCGCCACTTTTTTATGAATGTGTTGTATCAGTTTTTGCAGGAGTGCAGATGATTCTCACTTTCTGTTTTTAAGGAAATTCTGTTTCAAGGCTATCACAGTTCCACATGAGTTGTTTCCGTGTACAGGGCTGGCCTGGCGCAAACATCAGAGGCTCCATGCGATGCGGCTGCAAGTCAAGAATGGTGCTACGTCGCACAGATGATCATGGATGGTACATCCGCTTGTTTGTTGATGACCATAACCACAAATTATCTGGGAGTCTTGGCGAAAAGAGTCACTGGTCATCACACAAACACCTAGACATGCACACAACTGACATTATCAAGCAACTCAGGAGTAACAATGTAAAT
Organism: Zoysia japonica; assembly: GCA_001602275.1. NCBI lineage: Eukaryota > Viridiplantae > Streptophyta > Magnoliopsida > Poales > Poaceae > Zoysia > Zoysia japonica. The sequence goes on along the minus strand of BCLF01000107.1, from coordinate 77,855 downwards.
CTGTCAAATGTGTACGGTGTAATGACAAGTAGGCTAAAGCCCCTATGTGGGGCAATAGCAAGGGAGGTGGCAACTGATGACATTGAGACCAACCTATACGGTATGCCATCCGATATGTTTATTACAACCACTTCTTGTCAGTGCTGTTCGCTAGGGTGTTTGATGCGGTCGGAGCCAATTTCTAGTTTCAAATGGATTTTCTGTGAATTTGTCAGCATGATGGAGTACTTATCGAAGTTAATAGATGCATTGTACTACATATCACATACCTATTTGTTGTTTTTATTTATGAAAGACTTATCCATTTTTAGTTTCTGGACACTTGATTTTATTGTTTTTTTTTTAAAAAAAATATGGCATGAAGAGTGTTCCGTGGGCTCAGTCAGCTCTGCGTCCCTAGAACCGACCCGAGCGGAGGTCATGACGGCACAGGGAGATGACCACAGCTTTGGGCGCAGGTGGCCGAGTACAACGGTTCCGCCGTGGCAGATCGGAGCGACTCGTCTGCCCCCTCTTGGTGGCGGCAGTGGCGACATCAGGTACCCCCACTTTTCCTAACCCTCAATATCTTTTCTCTGCAGCAACCGCTGCTGATGCTCCAATCATCCATGGAGCAGGCCATCCGACGCTGCGCCTTCGGGTGGATCCGGTGGTCTGCTGGCTGATGTGGGTGAAACAAGTGTGCGTGGTGTGCTCCCATGCCTGTCTACAGAGAAAAACACTGATTCAATTGATGTGGCTGGAGGAATGCTTGTAGATCCACCGGTAGATGTGGTGGGAGAAAGCGCCCCATGGATAATCAAACGACAAAGGTGAGACCCGATACAGAGAGGTGTTCCTTTTTTCGTATATGATGCCATACTGTTGGTTGGAACTTTCATAGCTCCTAGCGTCCTGGTAAATAATACAAGAGTACTTAGAGACCTTAAGCAGTGTGATTAGTATCAGCGGTTATACAACTCTGTATCCTTTGTATACAGTAGACCTGAAAAATTGAAAATATCTATGGGGTGCATGTTCAGTAGTTTTTTTTTTCTCGAACACTCAGGAGAGCTGCGTATCTTTGTATTAAAGGAGAGAAAAAAGGTCCTTATGAAACCCCTCCTGCTAGGACCAAAACATTTTGCTACTGCAAGCAATTAGCCAACATTTTGACGTGTATCACGGTGTGAAACTTTTGCTTAGTAACAATCTGTATCCAGCTACTTATTTGCAGCTCCCAAAAAAAAAGTATGACGCTCATACAACAGTTTTACTTTCCATGGAAATCATGAACCCTGCGACAACTTTAGATTCGAATTTATACCTTCATATAAATATATACATTGGTTTTCATCGTAGGCCTTACATACAGTTTCAATAGAAATAAGCCACCCTGATTAACAGAAAGACACATTAGGTCTGCTTGCTCAAATACTGAACAGTTTATTTGCACTTGTTTGAGAAAAGAGTTTGACATGGGCAGAAAAAATCATTAAATAAAGGTGACATGCTTCATTTCTTTTACTTCCAATAACTTACTGCTACTATTTCATGGGTCTTTTGTTTAGCGCTCATCTTTTGTCCATGGGCAAAAAATAAAAGCCTCATAAATGATGGAGCAAAATTAAATTGTTAGCACACATATTGTCTAAGTTGGAGCTTTTTAGATACAAGTGACTTTATTTACCTTTGATACTGCTGTAGATTTTTTCTTCCATAAATACTGTTTTTTGTTGTAGTTTTCCTGCTAAATTTTCCTTATTTGATTTGTTACACTTAATTAGTTAACATATTCCAATTTATGTATCTGTCCAATGTGGAATCAAGTTCTAGTAAGGACAATGTAACTACAGTTGATGAAACTAAATGTTGGATTATTTGAAGCAATTTATGAACTTGCATAAACTAAATGTTGTAACACTTAATTCGAATTATATATCTGTGCAGTTTATCTAAACTTGCATAATCACTGAAGTTGCAAATAATTTTTTATATGTCGGCAAATCATTTTTTTAATATGGAAATGCACGGGTACCAGAGCACTCAGTACCAACAAATGGGTCTTTGGTTCTACAGACAAGGTGGCACACATGGACCATCAGAAAGGAAACCAATTGTCGGGCGTTTGACAGCATTAGAGCAGGCAATGCTTGATTACAAGAAGAAGCCAGGCGGCTGTGTGGTTACACCTGAGGAGGGTGTGTCATTTGATTCATACAACGAAGCTTTCAACTATTATAACCTGCATTCATGGGAGAAAGGTTTCGGAATAAGGTGCAGCAGCAGCGATTCAAACAGGAATCAATATGTGGTCATGAAAGAACTAGTGTGCATGTGTCAGGTACTGTCTATTGACTCTAAGTGCTGCTATCCGCATTTTTATGGATGTGTTGCATCAGTTTTTGCAGGAGTGCAGATGATTCTCACTTTCTATTTTTTAAGGAAATTCTGTTTCAAGGCTATCACAGTTCCACATGAGTTGTTTCCGTGTACAGGGCTGGCCTGGGGCAAACATCAGACGCTCCGTACGATGCGGCTGCAAGTCAAGAATGGTGCTACGTCGCACAGATGATCATGGATGGTACATCCGTTTGTTTGTTGACGACCATAACCACAAATTATCTGGGAGTCTTGGCAAAAAGAGGCACTGGTCATCACACAAACACCTGGACATGCACACAATGGACATTATCAAGCAACTCAAGAGTAATAACAATGTAAATCTGTCAAAGGCGCTAGCTAGGGTGGCGGCAACTGATGACATTGAGACCAACCTATGCGGTATGCCATCTGGTAAGTTTGTTGGGGTCAACAACTACTTGTCTGTTCTGTTCTCTAGGTTGTTGATGCGGTCAAAGCCAATTTCTAGTTTCAAATGGATTTTCTATGAGTTTTCAGCATGATGGGGTACTTATCGAAGTTAATGGATGCATTGTACTTCGTACCAAATACCTGTTTTGTTGCTTTTAGTTATGAAAGACTTAGCCATTTTTAGTTTTTGAACACATGACTTTATTGGTTTTTTTAACAGAACACGTGACTTTATCTAATGTGTGCTCTTGTATAATTAGTTCATTTGAATTATTTTTCCGAATTTTAGCACTGAGTAAAGTAGAAGCGTCAAGAGTTTCATAGCACTTCGATTTAGAAAAAGGTCTAGTTGATATACTTCAAGATTATATGCATGAAAATTTCTGGGGCCAAAATGGATGAAAAGCTGAGGGGTGAAGTATTGTGAAGAATTTCAGTGAAAGATTTCCATCAGCTGGATTCACTAAAGATTAGATGCAGGAGAAAGAAAAAGAATTAAAAGTGAACTATAGAGCACTTCGTGACGCAAGAAAAGTAGAATGTTTGAAAGCCTTTTAGGTGGCCTACTATATTTGTAGTATGAAAATTTAATACTATTCAAGCTGTTATGTTTTGAAGTGATGTTGTGAATAAGATGGTGACCGACTGACCGTCATTTCTATCTTTTTTCAGGAAGTATAGCTAAAGGTGACTCGAATTTCAAATCAACTCAAGAAATTAGCCTTTTGCCACCCTCCTCAATTCATCTTGACAATCTAGATGATCCTGAAGTTGGTGTGAATCCTTTCTCTGCAAATCTTGAGGGGAAAAGTCCGTCAGATGATCCCATTAACCTTGATGAAGAAGAGCATGTAACTTCCTCTAGTTCTGGTAAAAAAATAGCTGACAATGGGAAAAAGAGAAAGCAAAGTCAAGTTGCGGGAAATTTACAAGAGTATGCTGATTTCAGGAAGCAGCAAACAAAAACTTTTGTGGATGACCTGGATAGAAAAACAAAGCCAAATGATGACTATTCCATCAAGAACTGTATTGCTGTTCTAGAGTCAATTGAGGAACTTTCAGATGCTGAAAAGGCAAAGGCAATAAGGATTTTCAAGTGTGATCAAAACAGAGAAATTTTTGTCAACTTTAAGAGGCCAACAGTTCGTCTACTTTGGATTCAAGGCGAAATTGCTTCATAGGTATGCACTTCTGTTCTTGAGTTTTTGGTGCTGCATATGGCACTAAAGCTTCTTAGGGCTACTTTCAATTGGTGTCACTTTAATAACCTCACTTATTTATTTCTGCTCTGATCTTGTAGTTAAATAACTCATGTGCATCCTGTTACTTTCAACAGCTTCCTTTATTCCCCTTATTTGTGCATAATCCTTTATTCTACAGCTTGAAATCATCTAATAAAAGACCCATAAGTAAAATTATTCAAGTGTCCTTTATTCTGCACTTGTAGTTAAAATTACTCGTGTGCATCCTGTTAGTGTTTCCAAATTCCAAGATAGTTGCATAGTGCCCTATTTGTGCCCTGCGCTGCTTGTGTTGAAGTGTTCTCACACACGCGAACAGTTGCCAGTGTGCCACCGTATAATTCTCCTTCAAGGAATTGATTGGAGCCAATTTGTTTGATCTTTTAGGGAAATCATGTAGACATATAGTGCAACTGTTTGGCTTTTCCTGGAACCTGAATCTTAGTACTGTATTGTGAAGATAATTTTTTGCACTTTGGCCCATGCTACAAGTAAATCAAAGTGCTACTTTAATTATCCTGTAAAATTGAAGCCTGAACGTCAGTTTCATGGTTATGGTGGCAAGTCGAGGCACTGCAAGATTTACTTGACTTGTTTTCCTGTATGGCTGTACTCTATTTTGTTTTTTTTTCTAAGAAAAGTTGTACTCTATTTGTGGGGAGAGTGTATTTGAGTTTCATATACCTGGATGAATGTTTTTTTTTTAGGTAAATGCAGTAAGGGAGCCCCCCTGCTTGGTATATATTAATAAGCAAAAAGGGGAGAAAAAACCCAGATGAAGTTACGAACAGAGTTTCTTTTGAGCAATTTCCCAAATAATTCGTACTATAAGTATGCAGTGAATATTATAGGATTACTACTTGAGTGTGTGTTTTGCTGTTCAATGTATTACTCTAGCAGTTTTGATATTAGTTTTGTTCCTGTTTCCACTGTCTGAAAGCTCTGCATTGCTCCTCACATAGATACTGGTGCCTTGGATGATATTTATCATTCAAAATCATGAACTTGCTGTTAGAATGTTGAGTACAACCTGTTTACTTTTCCTTTTTTTTTTTGGCATATTAAGTTTCTATCTGATATTTGTATTAGATTATAAATAGCCATCTTTTCTACTATGATGTCGTTGCAGACCTATAGCTTGGATGAACTTAGAGCTGTATGGACAAATCAACTGTCTTGCACTTAGAAACATCTTGTCTACCAGAGTAGGAGTAGGATTTTTTATCTTTTCTTGTACTAAAGCGTTGGATGGCTGTGCTAGTACCTTAAACATGTGATTGGATAATGGTTTTATTAGTAGAACTGTTTCAAACTCGCTGGATGACTGCACTTGTGAAATATTTCCAGTGACGCATTTTTAATGGATTCCGACAATGTCTCCATATTATTTGATTTATTCTGATTTTTTTAGTATTGATTAGATTTTAGTGATTTTATCCCAGAGTCTCCTAAACGCATACTGGGAATCATCCTGTGTCAGGATAGGATTTCCATCGTCAACAGGGAGGGGTGTCGTGTACATGTGAAAAATAACTAAAAAATAGCAAAAATCTCCTCCGAGGTGGCTGGCAGGCCGATCCAGCCCTGGGCACACGTTGCGTGGGTCAGGTGGGCGGCGAGTGGATGGATGAGTGGACCAGGCCTCAGCTTAAACGGGCTATGTTGTGCCAAAATGGGAAATCCGTCTCCTCTTCAACTCCGATCAGTTGCTCACAACGCGCACGGAACTTCGGTCAAAAGCTTGGCTGCTCTCATTAGGCTCAAAAAAGAAAGGGGGGGGGGG